>PVKE010033718.1:0-17775 GCA_004027555.1 Craseonycteris thonglongyai
ATTCAGGTTACGGTCTTTGATTTCAGTAAAATATTGAGGTAGCTCTGTTTTATTTTTTTTTTAGTGTTCCAACTGTAGTTACATTTTTGGACAGCAGTTTTTGAGCGGCAGGTATAGAGGTAAACCAATTATCATATGTTATATTCCTGTTAGTGTTGTGTATTGTAGTTGACAGCTCAAGAGCAAAATATTCGGCAACGGGTATTCTTTGAGGAGTAGAATCCTTCCCTGTATATACTATGCTATTTATCATGTAATACGTTTTGGCATCGCAAAGCATTAGTAGTTTAATTCCATATTTATCTGACTTTGAAGGTATATACATACGAAATGGACATCTACCTCTAAAACCAAGCAACTGCTCATCTATTGTAGTGCCGTCAGAAGGAGATGTTTTATAGTTTTTTGTTGATAAAATATGTACATAAAGATGTCATACAACCTTCTTTTAGATTCATGCCGTAAAGCAATAAAAAAAACATGAAAAAACGAAATAATAAAAAATAAAATTAAATTAAAATATTACGTTGATTGTACCCTGGGGTACATGTGTGCCCACAAGCAGCGTGTCACGTTCACTCGCCAACAGGACTACCGCCCAACTGAGGTATGGTACGTCCCCCCACCCCCCGCAAATACACGAACGCACGAAATAAACCGTTACATTTTAAAAAAGTTACAAGCAATTAAAAAAATTTTTTTTCATTTGTACCCCAGGGTACGGTTCTAGGGTTAAGTAGACATGTCTTTTAGTTACTAATATTAAATATGGCATCTTTTGTTATACCTAGGTTTACAAAAAGATTGATTTGGATAATGATTGACTTTAAGATCTCTGGGAGTTGTTGATACTGTGTTGTATGATATACACATGCTTAAATAGAGTTTTCTAAGTTCTTATTTATTTATTTATTTATTTATTTTTGACAGAGAGAGAGACACACACACAGAGACAGAGACAGAGACAGAACCGAACTGGGGGAGCTCCCAGCTCAGCATATGGTTCCGCACGGGCTGGGGCGGGGATTCGATCCCCGGTCCCCAGCGCTGCAAAGTGAGCTCCCAACCCACCGAGCCATCCCAGCTTCCCCTCCAAGTTCTTTTGGTAATTTAATCTTAGAGTTTTGCTAAGTTAAATGATAAAAATTATTGAATATCTAGATATTTTAAAATAATAATACTGAAATATTAGTTATGGTATAAGTTTGAATTTACCTGGTTTTTGTTTCTTGTTACAGGATAGCTAAAAGATAAATTAATATCTAAGTGTGTTTTATACTTTATTGAAAATAGGAGTCTAATAATTTATAGATATATTGCCAACAAAAACCTGTGCTTCTAAAGGTTGCAAAATGTGTTCACAGATTTACCAATGGAAATGCTGGTTGCTTGATTTTTAGTTGTCAGTAGAAATTAAGATTATGGATCCTAATTAATATGAAAGAAAATGATATGTGTGTTTTAAGGAAGGTATAAGATATGGGAACACATTTTTGAAGGAATTAAAAGAAAATAGTTTGTCATGAGGATGGTTATTTCTGAATGAGCAAAAGGAGACAAACTAAGAGGGACTAAGGAAATTGTAGAAGGTTTGTGTAAAGAAACTTCTGAAGTTTTGATGTGGTTAAACTAAACAAGATTAAAATCCTAAATAAGATGAAGTTTCTTAGACTACTTATCTGCTACTGATATTATTGACGTTTTCTGCCTGACAAAGCAAAGATTCTATATACCATCAAAATGATTTTCTGTTTTCTATTGTTTTAATTAGGCCCTTGGTCACTTAAGAAAACTAAATCTTAACAATAGTTAAAAACAAAAAAAACTTAAGTTTTGCGAATATTTATGCAAACAACTGTTTTTAGGGACTGCTGGAGTTCATATGCCCTTCTTGTGTCAGTTGTAAGCTAATGAAAAGAAAGATTGACTGTTCTTACCAAAACTTGGATAAGTTTAGGGTTAAATTTATTAAACCTAGCCTGATGTTTTCCCTACCTAACAAGGTATTGTAGTAATTCTGACTTACTGTTGCATCCCTGATGAGAAGGCTCAGACTCTAAGGAAGGCCAGGGAATTTGTTTCAAAGTCTTTAGCAACAGAGACAGGAGAAATGAGGAAAAAAAGAGCAGTGAGACCAGAGAAGAGATCAGGAACAGGCCAAACTTTTGGCCCCAGCTATAAACAAGGCAAAACCAAAGTCACCTCAGGGCCACCCTGGCGACCCCAGAAGAGGAACACCATATGAAGGAGTCTGCTTTGGGTGTGGAAGCCCAGACCTCTGGAATGAGATATGCCCTTGTCCTCCAAAGCAGCTGTGAACCTGTGCAAACAAAAAGGGCACCGAAAGAGGGATTGTCACCTGTTCTGAAGGGAGTAGGGACCAACTTCTTCTCCACAAATAGCTGTGAGCAACTGACAGGGTCTGAGGTGCCCAGCAGCTCCCAAGAAGATCACTGTAATGACAGGGAGGAACTGTGGGTGACCGACCCTTCACATGGCAGGTCAGCCTGTTAATTTTTGGACTAATGGAGCCATTTACTCTGTCTTAACCGCTTACTCTGAACCTATTTCCTCTGAAACCTGCTTGGCTGTAGGGATACAGAGAGCTCCTAGATTAGGTTCACACTCAGTCTGTTTATTGCCGGTGGCCGATACCTTAGAGAAAATGTAGACTGAGCCAATCAGATATTAAAAAGGACTCTGGAAAACTTTTGCCAGGAAACCTCTAGTTCCTGGGTCCAATTGCTGTCCATTGCTTTAAACTCTGATTTCAATTCTATTCTCCTGAGCATCCCAACTATTGTCAAGCTAAGAGTCAATGGCTGGGTCCATTTCCCTGGAATTAAACCTGTTTCATTTGAGTCTCCACAGGACTCCTCTAAAGAAAAAGACTACTTCCTGTTCCTGTGAGCCAGTTGGAACCCTTAAGCTTCTCTTCAAACAAACAAGTTGCCACATCTGCCAGAGACAAACAGAGCTCCCAATAGCCAGTCCCTAACTGCTCCTTTGAGGACTCATACAAGCACCAAACGGGCCACACAGCGCACTCCTCTTTTAGTAGGCCTTGGCGTCACCACAGGAGTAAGCACAGGTGTAGCCAGATTATCCACCTCTTTTTCCTATGACCAAAGTCTAAGCATCTCTCTGACAGCCCAGATGACATATCTAGGAGTATCATTGCTCTGCAAAACCAAATAGACTCCTTGGCAGGAGTAGTTCTTCAAAATCATAGGGGACTAGACTGCCAAAAAAGGGGATTATGCTTATTTTTAGAAGAAAAACTGCTGTTTTTACGTTAATTAGTCTGGTATAGTTAGGGATGCTGCTCAAAAGTTAGCAGATAGAACCTCCAGGATCTGCCAACAATTAAAGGAATCATGAGGGATGTGGTCCAAGATCTGGAGCCTGGGCATCTGCTTCTTCCCCTTGCGGGACCATTACTGATGATCATTTTAACCCTTGTGTTCGGATCCTGTCTACTAAACTTTCTGACAAAATTTATCTCTTCCCGCTGACAAAATTTATTTCTTCCTGCTTAGCCACCAAGTTCCAAGTGATGCTCCAGCAAAGCTTCAAGCCAATACTGACCAGGAGGGCCTGGGACAGATGTTGGGATGGATCCAGAGATCCAGCTCTCACGTCTAGATCAGAAAGGGTGAGTTCTGCTGTGAATCCCTAGTAGGTAAGGACAACGACCACAGTCAGCAGGAAGTAGATACAGAAGAGACCTCCTGTTCTTCAAGTTACCATAAAGATTTATGGGGATCATGCCTCTCAGGGGGAAGATGAGGTAGGCAGCTAGAGATAGAAATTGGTTCTGTGACACATTCAACATGTCCTGTGGAAAACGACTGCCTAGAACAGGTGACCTCCCTTTCTCCTCCAAGATCCCTCATCTACTACTAACCATTATCTATAAGGAAGAAGTTATAGGGAACAAAATACCCACCAGTTTAAACCAGTCACTAACGCCTGTTCAGTAATAGTTATAATGACCTTCATTTCACCTAAGCCTCATTATACCATCATTATAATATCATACATATGTCCAGAGGTTTGTTAATATCTTATAACAGACTGAATTCTGAGAAGGAACATGCACAGATAAAAGAAGGTGATGTAATGGCCCCCTGTCAATTAAAAACGCCTATCAAGGGACCCCAAGCCCAGAAGGGTGTGATCCCTACTAAGAAAAAAGGATAAACTACCAAGGCCTCGATAATTGTGGCCCTTAAACCATTCTTTTGCTCAGGCCCACTCCTCTCTCTTTTAATTCTAATAAACTATCCTTTCTACCACTCCTCTTCTGTGTCTCGCTAAATGCTTTGTCCAGGATGCCAAGAACCTTTACACTGTGCTGAGGAGGGCTCATTTTCCAGTAACATATCTAATAAGGATGCTTCTATTTATGGAGTATCTTCCAAGGGCCAGGAGCCTGCTAAGTTCTTTGTCACATTAGCTCATTTATTCCTCTCAATTTGGGAACTGATTGCAGAGAGGTAAACAATTGTCCGTTGTTAATAATAATGACATTCATGATGAAATACTTATAGGCCCAGCACTGTGGTAAATCCTTTACATGCCTTATCTCATTTCAGCCTCACCACAAGTCTATGAGATAAGTATTATCTCCCTTTTATAGATAAGCAAACTGAGGCTCACAGAGATCAAGAGGCTTGCAGACTTAGTGAATGGTATTGTTTTACTTTATCCCAGAGTGTACGATTCCCCATTTCTTACAGCTCTACTGCTTCCAGTCAGCCTGATGTAGCTGTGTACATGGGTAAGGTCCCTCTTCCGTGAAATGCTAAGTTCTACTCTCTACTGGGCTTCTCTAATAATTTACCTGTGTCACAACTCTTTCTGTTTAATAACATAAGCTCCTAAACTCCTAAAGCACAAAGTCCCAGGGCAATGTGAGTGGCCAGCACTGCGTCATGATACTGTAAGTTGATATCAGTAAAGACTTTCAAAAGTAGGCAAAAAAGCTTGGTGATAGGGCACGGTTGGGTTGGATACAGTTCATCATTAATAGTTTTTATGGAGGCTAGGAGCTATATTACCTGTGGGAACTTACAGAATCACTTGTTGGCAATACAAAGGGTCCTTTGGTTTGTACTAAATCCAATCTCATTTTAGGAAGAGACCACACACCTGTGTCTCAATGCTCATTTCAGTAGAGCAGTGTTTTTCAAAGTGTGGTCTTCAGGTCAGCAGCCTCAGCATTACCTGGGAACTTGTTAGAAATGCCCACCTCAGACGCACAGGATCAGAAACTGTGGGGGTGGCGCTTGTTTGAACAAGCCCTGGGAGTGATTCTGAGGCATGCTCAGGTTTGAGAACCAGCACAAAGTATCCGCTATATGTCTAGGGCATGTGACAGGAAGAAGAAGGGGGAGATTTAGCCCCCCCCCCCCAACCTCTTCTCTTTGTTCCCAGATGAATGGTTGACGGGGCTCAGTGTAACCACCTCCTGAGATCTACAGCACACTCAGGTACTTCAGACAGGGGTTGAGCCTATGGAACAAGTGCTGCCCTGGCATTGGTGGCCCAGGTATGCTCCCGGGTCTCCAGAGACGAGGTGATATCTGGCCGGCTGTGTGTGTGGAGGACAAGAGCTGTGTGCAAGGCATCTAGAGAAGGCTCTCCTCCCCATCTTTGAGCCATGGGTGGTGGCACTCAGAGCCCTGCAATGGATTTCCGAATGGCAGGAGGCCTATAGAAAGAAGGCAGAGGGAGCAAGTGGGGTACAAAGGTATGTGGAAGACACCTGTGTGCCCCCGCTGAAGATTTTTGACTTTGTCCTGAACGCTCAATAGTGGCTGAGGTGGGGAAATAATAGAAACTGATTTATATTTTAGCAATATCTCTGGCAGCTGCATGGAGGATGGACTGGTAGTAGCTGGAGACTAATGGGCAGGTGGTTACTATAGTAGCCTCAGTGGGAAATGAAGGCTGTATGTGATGTGGAATGGGAACAGATTTAAGATCATATTGGCATGGAAGAATGGGGTCCTCCTTGGCACTGTGTCCAGGTTCTTGGTGTTCCCAACAAAGAACTGAGCGAGACACTGAAGTACAGAAGTGAAAGAAAAGTTTATTGAAAGGAAAAGTAAAGAAAGTACACTTCCAAGATGTGGAACTAGGCCTCAGGCAAGAAAAGGTGGCTCAAAAGGCCAATGACAAGGGGCTGAGCAGTTTTGATTGCTTTTCCTGGGGGGGGGGGGGAGAGAACACCCTTTTGGGTGTGGGGTCTTTTGATTGGCAGTTTATTATATTACTTCTCTAGCTATCTTTCCCTTCTACCTCCTCCTGTGGTTGCTTAATCTGGGGCAGGGTCTCTTGAGAATAGGGTGGTAACCACACCCGCCATGAGTGCTCCATGAGAGGGGTCCCAAGATTCCCCTATTCTAGCTGCCTACCTAGCCTTCTTAAAAGGCATGATCCCCTTAAATCTCTATGGGAAGTTGAGGGGCTGAAGGTCTCTTCCTCAGTATCTACTTGCTGCTGAGTGTGGTCCCTGCCTACGGGGGAGTCAAGGAGCTCTCACCCTAACGAGGCTAAAAGGGAAGGGTCTCAGGATCCATCCAGAAGGTCTTCAGTTCTTCAAATGAGGTAAATTGAATTCTTGCTAGGTTATGAGCCTTTTCCCAGTGGTCTGTTGACCAGGCCGGATGAGTTGATTAATACCATTAACAGTATTAGTTTGTAAAACAGACCCCGGAACCTCGGACAAAGGGTGCTTAGCCCCTTGGAGTCTGTGGCCCACCCTCTGGCTTAATCAGCTAATACAGTGGGTGGGGGACATACCGGTCTAATTCTCGTCTATCCTAGATTAGAGTAAGTAAGCTAGAAACTGGAAAGATAGCATGAGTTTAGAAGTGAGGGTTTAAAGAGGGGTCTTTCCCCCTATCAATATGAATAGGGATGTGAAAGGGAGGGGAGGAAGGAGGTAGCACTAATTGGACTTGGTGAGTTTTAAGCGTAGTGCCAATAACTGGGCCCTTGTGTCTGGAATAGTTGGCTCTAAGATCCTGAGCAAGTGAGTGATCATTTATTTGCTCCTTCCTTCTATGCCAAGAAGTTTGGGAGTCACATAGATGAGGGTTTAAAACTCCCTCTGGACTGTGACTTCCACCAGGGCAGCAATACATCTCTGGTTCACAGCTATATACCAAGCACCTAAAACAGTGTCTGGCACATAGTAGGCGCTCAATAAATGTGTGTTAAATGAATGAACCAATGAATTAATGGCCGTACTCCAAACCTCCTCTCCTCCTCTGTGAATATACCCAGCAAGAAAGCCCGTCGTATATGGAAATCACCTTGCTCGGAACTTGAACGCACTGTCGGCGCTCAACAGTTGTATTTTTCCTTTTCCCGACAGTAGATAGGGTCGCTAGGCGACCACACAACACAGGGGGTTCCTGTCCCTTGTCTTCTCCGCCTCTCGCCGCCCCGCAGGGTCTCGGGGAGGACGCAGCCCGGGAAGGCGGGGTGGGAGCAGAGCGGCGGGCGGCCGAGCGGGCGCGGGCCGGCGCCTCGCGTGGAGCCGCTCCCCCGGGCTTACGTAAGGTGCGAGTCCCGCGCGGCCGGCCCGGGCCCGGGGCGGGGGCGGGCGGAGGCGGCGCCGCCCAGCGGATCCGGGCTGGAAGCCTGGAGGAGCCGCGTCTCGGCCGAGGCGTGTGTTTATGTGACGGCTTTGGGTGGGGGCGCCGGACTCCGGCTCCTCTCGGCGGGGAAGCGCATCCGTCCGCCCTCGGCGGGGGTGGGCGTTGGGCTTGTCCGTGCGGGCGGCGGACCGAGACTCCCGGGATGTGACAGCCCGGGGGAGGGGCCGAGGCACCGACTAAAGGTTGCCTGTGTGCGGGGACCCGGGCAGGGGCTCGGCTCCCAGGCCGCCCAGGGCGTGGGGTGCGATTGGAGTCAGCGCCGATCCCGGCTTCCCCTCTCGGTGGGGAGCGGCGTGGGAACGCGGGGCCGGCGCGGCACGGGGAGCCAGGCAGGGGGCATGATGGAGGTGGGACCGGCCGGGCGGCCCGCCGAGCCGCGGAGGCTGACCGCGTCAGGGGCGGGCGCGGGGGCTGCTCGGGCTCGCGGCGTGGGGGCGAGGAGGGCGGGGAGGTGCGGCGTGGCGCCTTACTCCGCCTCGGAGCCGCCCCGCTCAGCGGGGAGGGGCTGTCTCAAAAAGTCTCTCCTTCCCCTGCAGGGGCGGCCAGCGAGTCCCCGCGCGAGCCGAGGTGTCAGAGGCAGGGGCAGAGCCACAAAGTTCTCGGGGCTTGCCCGTTGGCCGCCCCACTCCTCGCGAAGGCAATGGCTTCCAAACTCCTGCGTGCGGTCATCCTTGGGCCGCCCGGCTCCGGCAAGGGGACCGTGTGCCAGAGGATCGCCCAGAACTTTGGCCTCCAGCATCTCTCCAGCGGCCACTTCTTGCGGGAGAACATCAAGGCCAGCACGGGTGAGGGGGGTGCGGGGGCGAGGCGTGGGGGTGGACCCAAGCGGGGTCCGGTTAGGCCGGCGAGACGAACGGCCGAAGAGGGGCCGGGTCTCCTCCGCCGGCCCCGGGGCGCCCTTCCCCCGCCCGCGTGTGGTCGTGCAGCCTCCTACGTGCCGGGACGCATGCAGCCAGTGGCCCGCGGCCCTGCGGCTTAACCGCGCCCGGAGAAGGCCGAGGCTCGCTGGGAGGAGGGTGGGAAATGCACGCGACTCCCGCCTCCGCCCGGGCTCCTCTTGCCTCGGGGGAAAAGCCTACCGGTAACCACCCAGCGGAAGGCGAGAGTATCAGGCAGCTGACGACGCCGAGCTCCCCTCTTGCCCTGCTTCCTGAAGGCAAAGCCGCCCCCCTGCCCCGCGTCTGCGTTCCCCCCGGCGCCCCCTGCGCGCGCCCCGGGCCCCGGGGCCCCCAGGCCGAGAGCCGTCCACCTGTAGGAGTCCGGCCCGCTGCGCGCCGGGGAACCTGTGGCGCCGCGGGGCTCGCCGCCGCGCGCCGCTCCAGCCCCTCTGCGCCGCCCGGGCCTCCGGGCAGAGCCCTTAGGTGGCTGTGAAAGGCCTGCCTGTTCTCTCCCTCCTTCTAAGGTAAACTCTCACCACGAGCTTGCCCTCCTTCCCAAACCGGGGCCTGGCTGTTAGGAGACTAATAGAAGACTTGATCTGATAAATTGCGTTTTGAACCCAGCTTTCCTGGAAATGGCTTCTGGAGGATGCCTCCCTGGGCTTGCGTGGTGAATTTTGGGGATTTAGATCGCCTGATCTCAGTCTTTCAGGACAGCCCTTCTCCCTCTCCTGCCACCTCATGTTCACACCAGTTCCTAATGAGTTGACATTAAAAGGCAAGAAGTATTAATAGCTGTTGTGCTGCTTCGAGGTACAGAACCCTCCTGGGATGCAGATACTCATAATTAGCAACTCCTTTTTCTGAAAACTTACTGCAAAACGGGTGCTTTACTATTGCTACCGTTCTCAATGACAAAGATGGTTATTGTCATTATCCAGGGATCTTCATTACAGAGGCACAGATTACTTTGAAGAGGTGAGTGGAGGACCCTGCTGGAAAACAAGGCTCAAAAGCTAGGACGTAAAAGTATCTCAAAGACAGAGTTTTGTTCGTGATCTCTTAAGCAGGTGTAAAAGCAAGGTTTTACTTAGATTTTTATGAGTACTCTTTCCACAACATCCATATCTCAGAAGGAAGAGTTCTGTGTACCAGGTTGCAGCTTGATTTTTCTCTGGCGGATAGTACCTCATTATTGGGTCTATTTTAATTTGAATACTGCCTTCAAATATATCTTAATCTTGCAGTGTTAGGAATGCAGTTTGCTGGGAGAGCAGTGAGAAGGAAGGCTGGCTCTCAACCTAAGGAAGTTGTGATGAGGTAGGGTTTGTCCATGGTGGGGAGGCTGGTGGAAGGCACAGTGAGAGGAGGAAACCTACAGCAGACTGAGCCCCTTTCTTAGCCCTCTCTATTCCTGACTTGGTGACTTGTATTCCTTTTGACATACTGGGACTGGAATAGTGGCTCTTTCCGTTTTTAAAGTGATGGGAAGTGGCGCATTTTTGTTCTTTCTCAGAGGTTTTGAAAATCTTCCACTTGCTCTTTTCCCTTATTCTCATTTTTTTCCATTTTAACTTTCCTTTGTTTTGAATTTTAGTTCCCATTCTTTTTCAAATGCCTTCTTTCCCCTGCCCCCCCCCCATGTTTCTCCCTAGAGTAAGAAGTACCTGAAATGTGTAGATTATTATTTTTTTGCTGTTGAGAATTAAGTAGTTTATGCATGGACCCACTTACAAATTTTATCAGGGAAAGAAGAAAGATAAAGGACAGCAAATTTTTTTTTTTTTTTTTAATAAGCTATTTCTAACGTGCCTTGTTTCTAGTGATTTTGGAGGGTGTTCTCGGATTATTTTTCTCTCTCGGAAGGTCTAAGAGTCTTACAGGCTCACTGCCTGATAAATAAAACATTCCACAGTATTTATTTTTCTGTTACCTGCTGTTTGCTTTTAGCTAATTTCCTGGTAGGGAAGCCTAACACCCCCTGTGTATGTACCCCTTTATAAAAGTGGAAGGTCTGAAGGAGATGATGAAGCACAACAAAACCCCAGGAAATAAAGCCTTGGTAGGAATTTGAATTAGAAAGTAGCTCAGGCCATCTGCTCCAGGCATTCTTCTGTTCACAAGGCTCTCCGGCAGGCTGTGCCTGGTGGAAAGCTGCTTCTCCAGGCAAGGGCTACTCATTGCTCCTGGGAAGTCTTCCCTTGCCTGCCCCAGCAGATTTCATCTCTTTCCTGGGCTGTTGCTGCTGTCACGTATGGTTTTATTAACGTGGTGCAGCAAATGTCTGTCTCATTCATCCAGTAGATATTTACTGAGTACCTGCTGTGTGTCAGTGTTCTAGGTGCTGGGGGCTATGGCAGTATTGAAGATGATCTTGTGCCACTTGTCCCTTCTGCCTTCACCATGTTTCATTTTCTACCGAGACAGTTAAAGGACAGGGATCTGGCAAAGTAACTCATACATAAAAGGGCTAGTCTTGTGCTGAAGGCATGGGCTGAGAATTCTATCTACATCTTTCCCAAAAGTAGTCAAATAGCTTCCAGTGACCAAATCCAGTCTGGTTAGTTAGCTCTGATTTATGATAAAAGTTGGTACTTACTATTTTTGGGGGGGAGGAAAAATTTTCCTTTATTCTTTGTTGAAAAATAAAATTTAAACAAGTAAATTTGAATGTCTAATTGGCTTTTTTATTAAGCAATTTATGAATTGGGCAGCATCCTATCTAGCAACTAGAAGGGTGCTGTGAGGATTTGTACAAAATGGAGGATTTTTTTGTTTTTTTTAAAGGAGGGTTGGGCAAGGAAGCTATTAACAACAAAGATTATTTTGGGCCTGGACATCTTTATTTTGTAGGGTGAAGAGCTGAATGGGTTTTTATCATGCAGATTGCCTCTTGTTTTATTCCTATATTGGCCTTTATTACAAAAAAATTATTTTTTAATTAATTTATTTTCAATTATAGTTGACATATAATATTGTTAGTTTCAGATTACAACCTAAACACTTATATACCTTACAAACAGATCATCCTGATACCCATCTGACACCATACATAGTTATTACAATATTATTAACTATATTCCCTATGTTGTACTTGACATCCCTATGATTATTTTCATTAACAAATTGCCTCTTTTTTTCTGTGGAAGATGGCAAGGGCCCCACGTGACAACTTATCTCATTGGTGTTGAGCTGAAAATTCCAGACTGGATGATTAAGATTATATTTCCCAGAGAAGCTGAAACTGCAGTTAGATCAGGTTTTCAAACTAGGTTTGGTATCATGGGCTTTTAGCACGAGTGATGCAATTTTGGGCCTGTGGTTTTACTCTTAATACCTTCGAGGTACTTCTGGATGGCCAAACAATCAATCAATTGACATTAGACAGATTACCAGGAGAAAAACAAATGAATAGTAACATGTATGTATACCTCCTATATTCCTGAGGGAGACCCAGGAAAACTGAATAACTGGTCAAAATGGCAGAAGCCAACACCTTAAATACCACTTTAACCTAAAAACAGAAGTTATTGAGGGTAGAGTCAGTAATGGGAGGTTACCACGAAAAGCACAATAAACAAGGATGAAATTGTTATGCAGACTTATTTCATTCTTAAGTCCATACCTTCTCCAGAGATAGTGAAGGCATGACTGGTACAGTGAGGGAAACACCCTTACAAATGGAGATTTCCCTTACAAAAGTAAATGTCCTTTTACAAAGGGTAACTTCTACTTGGTTTTCAGAACTTCCAGGTCTGCTGTTGCTTAAAATTAGCCAGGCTAAAACAATCAGTATCCCAAAGAAGTTTCATATTCCAGAAGTAATGTTGATAGATTGTTCCATATCTTATTAAACCAGCCTCAGTGTTGAGAATAGGTCAGTCCAGTTAAACAGTTGTGTCTCATTTCAGGAGGTGGTCTTACAGGTGTTGGCCTCCAAGGTTAGGCCTACATTGTGCAAGCAGTCAGGCAACTAATAAGAGGCATCTCCAAGGAAACCAAAGGAAAACAAAGGTTAATGCTCGAAGCAAATTATTAATCATTTTCTGAGCCAAGGGGACGGCCAGTCAAGAGTTCTAGATGTCAGGCTTAAAGTTTCTTTTATTGGAAATGTCTAATGCTGTCATCAGGTGTTCAGGCAAACTGTTTTTAGAGGCTTATATCAGGCATGGAGATTGCCTAAACATGAGCTCTTGTGGCAATTTGTCTTTAAGTTTATATCAGGTTATCTAGTTACACTTTGCAGGACTTTAGGAGAAAGGGCAGTTTTAATTCTCAGTGGTTCCAAGTCAAAGGATGGGAGAAAACAGAAACAGTTTGGAGAGATCAGCTAAATATTTGAGGAAACTTAAAGAATTCGGGTTCTGATCCAGTTACCAAATAGGGGCAAAACTTCAAAAGACAATAATAGTACTAGAATCTAATATCCAAAAAGTTGTATTACTGAAACATTTTTTTCCCTCTAAAATTACTTGCATTTTTACAAAGATAGTCAAATTAAGACAACTTACTTGCAGAATAAGTCTAGTTTCAATAAATTTGCTGCGATTATTTGTGTAAGTTCAATAAGAATAGTAATTAACCCAATAGGCTCTTTTACATCTGCTTTGCTGGAATTTTTCATGAGAAATCTCCAGGTTGAACTTTTAAGCCTCTCAAGGCCAGAAAAGCCAAACCAAAGACTTGCCATTAAACATTGCCTGTAGTACTATAGATTTGGGTGAATTCTTCTCTTATTGAGGTGCTCCACGTATCTTGAGAATCCTACACCTGCCAGGAAGTGACCTTTACGCACCAGGTAGGCTCCTGGGACTCCTGTAAGCAAGGTATCAGACCCGTATATTCAAGGGGCTTTTTATTTAGTTTTAGTTTCATAAAGCTCCATATCTAAATCTATGCATATCTCTCTCAAGAGATTCCAGTCAAAGCCTTCGTAATATAACCAGTGTTTCCAATTGTGTCCTTTGCAAAGAGAACAGATTACTGTTGAACTTACTCAAATAAGTATATTGCCATGAAAATAAGAATACTCACTAAGCATTTCCAAATTCTGGAGGGATCAGGTAGGGAGAAAGATAAAGTTTTCAGTTCTGCTCACAATGGTCTAATTAGCCAAATTTCTCTAAGTCATAGGTAGTTTCAGACAAACAAGTTTTCTTATATCCAGAAAACAAAAGATTTTTAAAAATGAGCAATATTTCAAACAAAAAGTCATAGAAAGTATAATCATTCTTTCAATTTATTCAGTCTCAGGTAATTAAGACCAGTGTTGCCTGCATCCAGTTTTTCCATGAGTTCTGTTGACCCTGTCTGATGATTGAGAGTGAGAATTTGGATAATTCCAAGAAGTTTTCAAGTCCTTCATCAAAGCTCATGTGATCTTCCCAGTGAAGTGGGTGCTTTGAACACTAGACTGTGGAAGGCGTACCCCAAGTGGGAAACACATTTTCTGTGAGTTTATTTGCCACTGTGACGACATCAGCCTTGCAGCAGGGGAAGGCTTCAACCCATCTATAAAACAAACATGCAGGTATTCCGGGATAACTCAACAGGTTGAGCATTTGCCTTACGACCAGGAGCTCTGGGGGTCGATTCCTGACCCTGGCCTGTGCAAACCCATATGATGAACCTGCTGCGCAATTGGTGACAGCCAGGATGGTGGTGAAGGTTCTTGCCTCCCATGTGGGAGGCCCCTGGTTTGGTTCCCACCCCATGTGGCTCCACATCCACCTGTGTGAAATGAAACCATGTCACAGTTAATGATGTGCAACTGTGGATACTGCTCTGGGCCCTCCCCATTTCTCTCTCTCACCTCTCAAATAATAAAATAAATCTTAAAAAAAAAACTAACAACCCAACAATAATTACATATTGATAACCCATGCTCTATGCAGCATTTTAATGAAGTCCAGCTTAATTGCACTGTGGTGGATGAAGGAATGCAAAGACTTAAAAATGTGGTTTGTCCAGGAGTCTGGAAAACCAGGCGAAGTCTTGGGTTTCCCACAGCCCTGACTGTTCATTTAATTTATAGACATTGTTTATTTACCCTTATAGTATACCCCAGAAGTTTATAATTTATATGACAATGGTTCCCATACAACCCAACATACCAAATAAACTTAGTTTAATATTCCCCTTTTATAAGGAGAATTATTCTTTGAAATGTTTCAGGAGTCCTTTTGGAAAAATATCAAAATTATTTTTAGGTTAGGAAAAAGATTATTTCAAATTTGAATTTTGGGAAGTTTGTCAAAAAATATCGAAAGTTTTTAGTTTTTAAAGATTCATTGTTTTGAAAGAAGGTGATAGGGAGAGAGAGAGAGAGAGAGAGAGAGAGAAAGAGAAGTAAGTGGGGAGGGTCCAGAGTAGTCTCTACAGTTGCACATCATTAGTCTTGACATAGTTCCATTCCACACAGGTGGATGTGGGGCTGCATGGGGCAAGAACCAAACTGGGGGCCACCCGCTTGGGAGGCAGCACTGAAGTTAGGCGTTTGGGTAAACAGCACCAGTTGGGGCCTGGACTTGATCCCCAGACCTCGCGGTTGCCAGCCAAGCTCTCAACCGGTTGAGCTATCCCGGCATTCCTCAAAAGGTTTTAAAGCACTTCACTAAATAGGATCATAGGTCATAATGAAATAATAATTATTTTACTAAAGTAATGACAAAACTTCAAAGGCAAATATAGACGGTTATATAATTATTAGCAAAACCTAGCTCACTATTGAGAAGATTCAGTTTTCTTAAGCATTCAAGAATGTGATTAGGAAAACAGAAAACAGAAAATTAATTAAATAAAACAGAATATTTGCTTTCTCGACAGATTACTTGAAAACAAAAAAAAACTTGACAACCTTTTTTAAGGAAGAGACTGGATAATCTAAGAAAACTTTGTTTTAACAAATGCAAGAAAATTAAATTTTAGCTCTGTGTAAGTATACCATTGATATTAAAGCTTAATTTTTAAAACAACAGTTCAACTGTAGTCTTAAAATTAGCCAGCCTAAATAATCAATATCCCAGAGAGCCTCATGATAGCTGTCACCCGTTGGCTTTGCCTGCTCTGCCTGGAGCATCGCAGGCTGAGATTTAATACCTTATTTGAAGACCCATCCCCAAGTCTCTGGCTCACGTTTTCTTTAGCATATTGCATGAATGAATAGAAGGGAGAGTTCTCTTTGACAGGAGCTGGGCCCTACACTCTGTTATGTGTAAGGAATATTTGTGCTTGTGTGTGCATGCGTGAACACATGGGTGTACATATGTATGAGTGCACGCACACACTTACACTTAAAAGTATGTCCTGTAAAACTTTATATTTAGTGATAGCTTCTTTTTTTGAGTCATGGGTGATGAAACCTACCTCTGAAGGATGTGAGAATCCTGTATTAGGGTTGGACAAATTAATAGTGATTAAAAAAAAAATCAAATTATTTTGTACTGGGTCAGTCTCAAGTTAACCTTTGTGTAGATTATACAGGGTCTTGACCTATTAAATGATTTCTAGCATGTGCTATATTCTACTTATTTTCTAGTTTGGTGAGACTCAGCATGCAATCCAGTCAAGGAATCAGTTTTGAGGCATCTCCTCAGTGCACAGGCCCACTCACATCCCCTTATTATTACTATTTTTTCTGGTTTCTTTGAGGGTGTTCACACATATAATAGGGGACGCAGAAAAATGGAATTATCTACTGGATAGTGGCCCCCTTGTAGTACAGAATCCCCTGCTCGACCACCCAGGTGAGTGTTCTAGGAACCCATCAGCATCAGCTGACGTTGTTAAAGGCTGTGTTCAGCTTCAGGTAATTTTTTTCGAGACTCTTAACACATGTATCCATTTCAAGATGGGTGACTTACATGAACAACGTGTGGTGTGACAATGTGCCTGCCCACACTGTGCTGGGTGTTCAGCAGTTTTTGACCAAAAATGGCATGATCCCTGTTCCCACCCTCCTTATTCACCCTATCTCACCCTGAGTGACTTTTTTGTTTTGTTTTGTTTTTTGTTTCCTCGGGTGTAAAAAGTCCTTAAAGGGAGACAGTTTGCTGACGTGGAAGAGGTAAAACAAAAAACAGCAGAGGCACTAAAGGGTGTCAAAATCCATGAGTTCAAAAAACTGTTTTGAAGGGAAGCCAGGATGGCTCAGTGGCTTAAGTGCTCGATTTGCAGCCCCGGGGACCTAGGATTGAATCCCAGCCCTGGCCCGTGTGGACCCATATGCTGAACTGGGGAGTGCCCCAGTTCGGTTCTCACCGGGGTGAGACCCTGGCCCATTTACTGCCCTGTGCAGGCCCGCCCACCTGTGAAATGAAACTATGTGGAAAAACTGATGTGCAACTATGGATACTTATGGGCCCTCCCCGTTCTCTCTATCTCTGTCTCTGTATCTCTCTTTTTCCCTGTCAAAAACAATAAAAATAAATCTTTAAAACAAAACAAAACAAAAAACAAACTGTTTTGAGCAGTGGAAAAAGCATGTTGATAGGTGTATTTCTTCAAAAGGAGAGTATTTTGAAGGTGACAAGTTTAAACATGTAAGAATAAATACACAATTTTTAATAAATAAATTCTGGGTTTTCTTAGTTACCCCCTTGTATTTGTAGAGCACTATTTGTGACTTGAAGAAGGTGTCCTATGACAGGTCTGCCATAGCCACATGCACTGATGAATCTCAGTATTCTTTCAGTGTAGTCATTTTTTGAAAGTATAATAGCCTTTTCTGTTCAAAGTCATGCCTCGTAGAAAATTTGTAACATGTGAAACTGGAAGAAACTAAATTACCCATAATAACACTCTGACACTTGAAAATTCTAGTAAGTTGTTATTTTTTTCTCTGTTTTCTCTCCACGACCCTCAACAAATGAATTGGGGTTGTATTAATTAATCACTTTCCCCTCCCACTTTTATATATATTGTGAACATTTTTCTGTTTTCCTGGAGCTACTTAAAAAACATTGTAAATTTCTATATAATATTCCATTCATTTAACAGATAGTTGTTTTGTTGTTTTTTTTTTCTCTTTTTTATCTTTTCACATTTATAGAGAGAGAAATTATCTTTTTGTCTTCAGTGCATATTTATTTCTATTTTACTTTTGACAGATAGAGAGAGAGACAGAGACAGAGACAGCTAGAGAACCGAACTGTGGGAACTCCCCAGTTCAGCATGTGGGTCCTGCCTGGGCCGGAGCCGGGATTCGATCCTCGGTCCTCGTGGCC
>PVKE010033719.1:0-17773 GCA_004027555.1 Craseonycteris thonglongyai
GTGGTGGTGGGTGGTGGTGGTGGTGGTGGTGGTGATAATGGTATTGGCGGTGATGATGGTTGTGGTGGGTGGTGGTGGTGGTGGTGGTGGTGGTGATTTGGGGATGATTCAAGTGCATTACATTTATTGTGTATTTTATTTTTATTATTTTACATTGTAATATATAATAACATAATTACACAATTCACCGTAATGCAGAATCAGTGGGAGCCCTGAGCTTGTTTTCCTGCAACTAGACGGTCCCATCTGGGGGTGATGGGAGACAGTGACACCCAAAGTGTGTTGCTTATGTTCCTTCTACTCTGTAATCTCATTTTGGCTGCTGTCACTGCAGAAAACCATGCTTCACAAAGAGAGAATGTTGGAAATGGAAGCAGGCTTCCCAGGGCTTTTGTGGCAATCTCAGAATATTCCACCTTGACTTTAATCCAGAACATATAGAGATTTGAAGTTGTCTCAAACATACTTTTAAGGCCACCATCATTTACAGTCTCAAGCAGTTGATGCTCTTCTAGCACGGACAAAGTCGATTCACCTGGCTTATTCACAAATGGGGTGCAGATCCATTTCTTCTTAACTTGGGGGTCTTTTGTGGTTCAGAAGTTAATGTTCAAACTCTTTTGAAAGCTAAGATAGGTGATCATTCACCAACTGGGAGAACGAAGGCCCTGGCTCAATCTCTTTCAAAATTTCTGCTAATGTTTGAAACATGTCAAAAATCCCAATATTCACTCATTGCCCCCATAATTCCAGTTTGGCTTTGAATGTAGCCACTTTATCTGTCTACTTGAACACAGTTGTCATTCTTCCCTGAAGTGACATTAAATTCATTGAGCAGGTTGAATATGTCATACAAGTAAGCAAGTTTTGTGACCCATTCTAACAATTGTGCCTGAATATCCTCTGTTATTTCATCAGTTCATCTAGTTTTGGTACTAGCTGAAAGAGGAACACGTGCCACCTTTTGAATTGCAGCCTCTCCTAAAAGTTCTGGACAAATGTCCTGAGCAGCAGGCAGGATCAACTCTTCACCAATAATAAAGGGCTTTTTAGCTTTAGCAATGCAGTTAGTCACTAAGAATGATACTCTCAGTGCAGACATTTTTGAGGAAGTGGTGGCCTTCAAAATTGCTTCTGTTCTTCATGTTCATGTGCTTTTCTTTTGAAAAACTCTGAAGGTTTGTCTTTTAACGCAGGGTGCTTGGTCTCTATGTGGCATGACTTTATTGGATAGCTGGTTACCACATATACAAAGTGGGCTTGGAGACTGTGAATCACCTATTGCAATGAACCCATTATTTAACTAGGACTCATGGTATTTTCTTTTAAATGCAGCTTTCTTTTTGTTGTCAGTCTTAGAGTTTTCTGCTATCTCATCATTGGGTCTTTCCCCCTTTCCAAAGAAGCTCTCCAGTGACATTTTTACTCATTTTGGCTAGGGTTAGCTTGTGGGCTTACCAAAACCATGACTGAGACAAGTGCACAGTGTGGGGAAAGAAGAATGGATGGAAGTGGTAAATAAAATAATGGGTGGGCAGACTGAAATAAGTGTCATATTCTGACTTAAACCTTGCCATCAGATGTACTTGTACAATTGAAGTAAATCAACTCACTTGCCATTATAAAGCCTGCCACCAGATCCAGCTTGTCACTTGCCACTCACTGATAGGATTTTGATGTGAGTCTGCAAGCAATTGATTTATTATGGTCTCTGTGTGATCAGTCCTCTCTGCTAATGTTAATCCATATTTGCAGCTGCCACCAGCACTAGCATCACTGCCTCAGCTCCACCTCAGATCATTAGGCAGTAGTCTCATAAGGAGCACACAATCTATATCCCTTGCATGCACAGTTCACAACAGGGTTCATGCTCCTATGAGAATCTAGTGTGCTACTGATCTAACAGGAGGCGGAGCTCAGGTGGTAATGCGAGCGATGGGGAGCGGCTGTAAATACATATGAAGCTTTGCTCATTTTCCCACCTCTCACCTCCTGCTGTGTGGCCTGATTCCTAACACGCCACTAACCAGTAGTGGTGGTTGGCTTGGAGGTTGTGAACCCCTGGTCTAGGAGACTGTCTGCTGTAGAATTTGAGGAGAAACAAACAAAAAAAGGAAGCCATGATAAATCTCCAAGTTAGTTGCTCTCTTGTCACACTTACTATTCATGTGCCCCCAGCCCCGTCATCCTGCTCTCATCTCAGTGTTCCCAGGAATCATTCCTAGCCCTTATTGTTCTGTTCTTTATTCTTCAGTGTCTGACTCTATATTATGTCCCAACATGTTTTGCCAGTCACAGCCCCAGACTGATATCACAAGGATGATCACCAGTGTCTGTCTTATGTTCAGGGTAAGTCCCAACCTCAGAGCCGCTGAAATGCTCCTGACATCTCAATTTGTAACTCAATGTATTTTCCTACAGGATTAATTTCCAAAATGTGTTTTGGGAAACTCCAATTTGGGGAGTTAATATCTGTTATTCAATAAAAGGATTTCAAAGTCAAAGAAGGTTGATGAATTCTCAATAGAACAATTTTAAGCAGTTTTCTTTCCTGCAGAACTTCTTAAGACCTTTAATATGCAAATGTACATTATGAATCTCTGAGTGAAATATATGATATATAGTGTTTCTCAAACTTCTTTGACCTTTGATCTTTTTTCATTGAACTTTCTTGAGGGAAATTCTTCTGTGCAACATATTTTTTCTTAAAGTAACATAATTCTTATGGGTTAGACACAGGTTCTTGTGAATTGATATAGAGATATAGGCAGTATTATTCTAGTGGAACAATGCATTCTAAGTTCTACAACAGCATTTTTGGAATATAGCAGGTTGTGAAGTGGATAACTGCATGTAAGACCCTTCCAGCTAACAACTGTGTGCTTTTCTAGAAAGCAGAGACAGATTACCAAGTAGAAAGCACCTGGGACCATAGGTCAAAAAAGCTGGTATCTAGTCTTAAGTTTACCACTATTGACTGACTGGGTATTCCTGAAAAACAATCAATATTTTGTCTTCACCTCAGTTTCTTCATCTATAAAATAAAATGCTTAATGATGATGTTAAAATAAAAATAAATAATACATGCTTAACATATCTCACAGGGATTTTAGGAGGATCTAGTGAGATGATCACATGAAAGCACATTGAAAACAGTAAGGCTTTTCTTAGTAAGTATATATTAAAATACCATATTATGTATTCATAAACTTGGTTTTGCAATAGGGACACAGATGCAAACCCATAGATAATATTTAACCTTTATTTATTTTCAAAACACTTCAATACAAATTATTTTCCCAACACTGTTAAGAAAAATAATTTATAAGTTTTAAATTTACTTTTTTTCTCTTTTTAGATCTTCTCTCTGGCAGAAGAACAGCACAGTGACCAAGACAAAGAAAAAAATCAAGGGAGGGAAATATATGCCTGACATTTAATAAATTGAATAATCAGGAATAAGATAGGCCATTGTCATATTTGAACTTAGAGCCTGATTGATTTGGAAACAATGCAATTGAGGCAAATTCCACCCTCAGATTTTCAGGCAATTTTAGACCCAAAGTTATTAGCTGTCACTTAACATTGTCATTGGCAAAAATTGAGTGCATGTCCCTGTTGACAAAGCCTAAAATGTTATTTGTGACAATGTAAATGTTTTATGCCACTAAAAAGCAGGAAATATCAGTTATTGTACTTCTCTACTGTCTGTCTCATGTGATGGGGCAGAGCATGCTACTGCGTCATGGGCAACAGCAATAGGGTTCTGTTTCTCAGCACTCTAAACCCCAGGACTGGAGTAAGCTATTAAATTATTTCACAGTGTTCTGGGTATTCTTTTTTTTCTAACTGAACTGGGGGCCTCACCGCATTCTGGAAGCACACCCCAGTTCAGCATGTGGGTCCGCCTGGGCCGGAGCTGGGATTCAATGCTCAGTCCTCGGGGCTTGAAAGCGAGCGCTTATCCCGCTGAGCCATCCTGGCTTTCCCCCTGGGTATTCTTGAGCAATATTGAATCTCTTTGGTTCAGGCACTGATTTAGAGGAGGGGTACTCTAAATAGTCTGTTAAAATTTTATTTTTCTGGAAGTGTCTAGTAGTTAAGCCTGTATCATCAGTTAAGTTTAATTCCTTGCTCTATTTGCCTGAAAAATGGAATCAGTAGCAGAAGTGCTGTACCAACAAGTACATTTTTAAAGTCATCTCCACTGGTTAATTCTTTAATGGTAGGAGTCATGGATAATTCTAAGATGAATTATAACTTTCTTTTTAGACAAAGGCTCTCAAAGCATAATATATAAATTTGTTAATTTGAATACATGGTGAAGCACTTGTTTGCCTTTTCAGAGCTACAACGACTCTTGGTTTTACCCACAGTGATTTGGCATTAGAAAATAACAGAACCTGGTAGCCTTGATTTCTCTGCTATAGGTTCTACTTTGACCTCTTAGCACATGCCATCGATTTCTAGGCATTGGATTGAATTTTTCACTAGTGAGTTCATTAGCACAAATTCTTTGTTGTGAGTGAGGAGGGGGAGTAAATAAAATAGAGAAACAAGGTTGAGAAGAGTTGAAGGCAACAGGTTATTTTATCTTTCAAAGATAAAGTTCTGTGGAAGGAAACTTCTCAGTGCTCATTAGGAATACAAGCCTCCATACATACATGGAAGAATGGGGAGTACAAGGAATTTCAATTACTTTTCCATGAAATCTGACCCAGAATTGAACAAAGAGAATTTTAAAGCTTCTGCATATGCCATTGGGTGGGAGTGGGGGTGGGGGGATCAATCTTTTCTCCCCTTCTCTGGTGTTGCTTGAACAAAAAGAATTATTGAAATTGAACTTGTTCAGGTTTTTATAAATCAAGATGTCAACAAATATAAGCACTTGTCTAGTTGGAACAGGAGACTGTAGTTTACAGAATAAAACAACCCTGTTTCTTTTTTTTTTTCCAAGCTTTACAAAGAACACATTGTTTATGCCTGTGTAAAAAATGTCGTGTAAAGCAGCTCTCTGTCAGGTACTCTATTTTTATTTAGTTGTTTCACAACTCAATTATAATGTTCCCCTCTGTCTAATAATTAGCATATGCATAGTAACAAGGCTTGAAAACCTGTTCTTTTCCTCGCTGAATGTCAGCTGAATTTCTGAATTGTTATGGAGAACGGGCTGAGCCTGTGTAGGTGAGTAGTCTCTCCCTGCTGCTCTGGCAGCCTGCCCCTGCGCAGTCCATGAGGGTCAGCTCTTGGAGAACAGCCCAGCCGGAGGCCTGAGCAGGGACTTCCTGCCATCTGGAACCATCTGGAGCACAAGGGAAGATGTCAGCAAGAAGCACTCAAATGACTCCTCTCCAGCTCCTGTGGGATGGCCAGCATTTCCCCAGTTCCCTGACTGGGAACTTTAACAGTCACTACCAGTAACTTGATGTACAAGTTACTGTACATTCAGCTTTGTATTCGGTTTCATTTCATGCTTCAGTTTTTGTGGCTACTTACTACTACCTTTGAACTCTCTTTCTATGTTTGAAGAAGTCCCCATAGCATGAGTCCTGCCGCCCCCATGTGTAAGTCTCAAATGTACTTTCCCAGCTTCTGTTATAGCAAGGGAACAGCTCTGTGACCTGAGCTCAGCCAACCCACCTTGCTTGTAGGAGAAACTGGTTTGGAAGAAAACAATGAGAGGAAGTAGGTGCTTCACAGAATGCATTTTCTGGCAAACGTGGCAGTAGCATTTTCTGGCTTTGGGACAGGACAGTGGTAGAGGTTCCAGCATCCAGTGTCCACCGCTAACAGTGTTTACTGAGATAAAGGTGTTGGGTGACCGGGGTCCTCCTGTGGCAACTGTGATGGGTACAATGTCTAAGACCAAGATCTTCTTTGTGATAAAAAAAAGGCATCTATTAGGTTGGTGCAAAAGTGATTGTGGTTTTGGACCATGAATTTTAAGTCATTATAAGTAGGCTCAAACACATTTTTATTTATCAAAATAGGAACCATTACATCAACATGTTTTTGTCAATGAGAAATAAGTTTGTGTGTTCCTGTAGTATAAAAATCCATGCTTTGGGATTCAACAAACTCTTGGAAAGTATTTTCTGCCTCCTGTTGGTTGTGGAAGCCTTTTTCCTGCAAAAAGTTGTTGAGATGCTTGAAGGAGCGGTAGACAAACGGTTGGCAAGAAGTCAGGTGACTATGTCAGATGAGGCAAACCTTTATAGTGCAATTCGTTCAACTTTTGAAGCGCTGGTTGTGCTACATTCGGTTGAATGTTATCGTGGAGAAGAATCAGGCCCTTGCTGTTGACCAATGCTGGCTGCAGGCGTGGCCGTTTTCAGAGCATCTCATTGATTTGCTGAGCATACTTCTCAGGTGCAATGGTTTCACTGGGTTTCAGAAAGCTGTAGTGGATCAATTTGGCAGCAGACCCCCAAACAGTGACCATGACCTATTTATGGTGCAAGTTTGGCTTTGGGAAGTGCTTTGGAGCTCCTTCTTGGTCCAGCCACTGAGCTGGTCATCACCGGTTATCATATAAAATCCACTTTTTGCTGCCTGTCACAATTTAATTGAGAAGTGATTCACTGTCGTTGCATAGAATAAGAGAAGGTGATACTTCAAATGGAAGACTTTTAAAACATTTTTGGTCAGCTCATGAGGCACCCACTTATTGTGCTTTTTCATCTTTCCAATTTGCTTCAAATGCAAAATGACTGTAAAATGGTCAACATCAAGTTCTTGCGCAATTCCTCGTGTAGTTGTAAGAGAATCAGCTTTGATGATTGCTCTCAACTGGTCATTGTCAACTTTCAATGGTTGACCTCTATGCTCCTCATCATCAAGGCTCTTGTCTCCTTTGCAAAACTTCTTGAACCACCACTGCACTGTACGTTTGTTAGCAGTTCCTGGGCCAAATGTGCTGTTGATGTTGTGAGTTGTCCCTGCTGCTTTACGACCTATTTTGAATTCGAATAAGGAAATTACTCACATTTGCTTTTTGTCTAACATCACTTCCATAGTCTAAAATAAATATAAAATAAACAACAATACATCACTAGCAAGAAATTAAAGAAATGTGCATTAAAATGATGTATAACATAAGCACACTTAAGAATGTATTACAGGGAAGCCGAGATGGCTCAGTGGGTTAAGTGCTCACCTTGCAGCCCTGGGGGCCGAGGATTGAATCCTGGCCCTGGCCCGTGCGGACCCATATGCTGAACTGGGGAGTGCCCCCAGTTCAGTTCTCACCGGGGTGAGACTCCGGCCCAGTTCCTGCCCTGTGCAGCCCCAAACCCACCTGTGGAATGAAACTATGTGGAAAAACCGATGATGTGCAACTATGGAGACTGTTCTGGGCCCTCCCCCTTCTCTCTGTTTCTGTCTCTGTATCTCTCTCTCTAAAAAACATTAAATAAATCTAAAAAAAAAAAAAAAAAGAATGTATTACAATATCAAATGGCAAATTTCAACAGAGCAAAAACTGCAATTATGTTTGCACCAACCTAAACTATAATTGTTCGTTAGACATACACATTCTGAAAACCAAAGCATTTAACTTGATTTGTTGGAATTTTAAAAAAGTTATTAAGATGATAAGTTTTATGTGCATTATTTTTCATAATTGAGTAATACAGCTTACGATAAAAAAAACTTAAAAGACCAATGTGTTTGTGGGCAACTCTTGTGGTATGGTGAGCCCTCAGATATTTGGGGGTCACAGGTGGGTTTATATTTAGTCACTTACTCATTTCTGAGCCTCCTTGTCCCACTTCCTTCACTCTCTTTGTACATTTGTATTATTGCCCTGATCTGGTTTTTCTTAGGGTTGAATGGACAGGGATGCTCTAGGCTGAGGAGAGGGGTTACAATGGGACAACAAGAAACCTTATGTGTCAGAAGAGCAGAAACCCACATCCAAATCGGTGAGAACCAAATTTCTTGAAGTAAATGTTATATTATTATTTTCTAAATCACTAAGGAAAATGATATGTGTTGAGAATAAGTCAATTAGTTTTAAAAATACAAGTCCTTGTTAGCCCATGGCAATGGATCATGACCACCCTTGACATTATAGAAATAGCAGCTGGACTCAGAATTTAAAGATAAGCTTGGAGAGCATTAAAAAGTCCCTTCTTTTCAGGGAAAAATATCATTATAAAATGTTTTCTCAGCCAGAATGACACACTACAACTGTGTCACTGCAACATTAGAAATTTATGGGATCTAAATCAATGAGTTTTAACTATAGAGATAAATTCTGAAGGATGAGGAATTTATGAACACAGTTACAGGAATTGCAACTAAAGATCTTCACTATTTTCTGCCTTTTGCTCTGCCGTGATGTTGAAAAAGACTGATATTCTAAACACTAGCAAGCCAGTCTTTCCTTAATTATTCTCCAGGCTTTTAAAACTATCCTCTCTTCCATTTTGTGCCCTGTGCCATAATTTCTACATACTGCTGTTGTTTTAAGTATTTTGACAACATTCCTACTATAAATACTGTTCAATTATTAGTGACTCAAGCAAAGAGAATTTAAATGTTTTGGAAAAGGTCCCACAGGTGGGGCTGTAACTGACTGGATGTAGAAAGGAAACCACAGTTTTCTCCTATAGTTCAGGAGTGCCCTATATCACTTTCTCGTGTTCCTTCCAGTTCTATGAAGCTACACGATTGCTTTGTATGTTTTATTAATTTTGTTATTTCCACTGCATATACAAAAAAGAGAACAATATCCTCACATCAATATTATTTTTTTCTGCTTTTCTTCTTTTAATTCCCACTAGTATTTTATTATTAATAAATTATTTTACACTCAATTTTGAATTGTTTTCTCAACACCATTTTGGTATTTCTATATTTCTGGAAATAGCACTTCTATGGGTAAGAGATATAGCCATGTGGCTGGAGCAATGTAGATTTAGTTCTACCAAAGCTTGGCTCTGTCTCCGAGGTCCATCAAAACATTGGTGTGCAGGAGTGGGAGACACAGAGATACCCTTTCACACAAGGAAATGCTACCCAGCTGTGTGGAGTGTCATAATCTACAGGGCATGCCTTCGCTGCTAAGAACCAGTTCTCTGGAGATCATGCCCTCCCTAAGGCAGCTCATAGCTGATGAGTAAGATAGGTATAAAAACCAGACCATTTTGGCCATATATTGGACACTCTGATGGATAATATTTGCTCCTGATAGCTCCACTAGATTGGCTGAGGCTTCGTCAGGCCTGCACTGAGGTTGACTTCTTCCTCTGTCCATTTCTACTTTTTCCTTTATTGTTTCATTGAGTTAATCCCTAATGAATATGTTGTATCCCAAATTCATCTCAGACTCTGCTTTCAAAGAACCTAACCTGCAATAGCAGGAAAGTTGTATAGGATCTGAAGGCTTTTTCTGGTCAGGGTCTGAATGAACTAAGCCAGAATTTTGAAATGTTATTTGTCCTGAATCTATGTATGTATGTATGTATCTTTTTAAAAATAATATCTTTCTTTTGTTTGGTTGTGGTTTTAACTGTCATTTTGTTTTTGTTTATTTACAGAGTTTTATTTGTTTGATGAAAGGAATTGTAGGAGGAAGCTCTTTATACATTTGGAACTAAAGAGAGTAAAATGCTGATTTCCCACATCAATTTCCACTCTAATGGAAAAAAAAATGTATTCTCACTGAAAAAATACTTGGTTCTATCACATAAAGTAATTTATAGTTAAAGGACTTGGTCATACAATGTCAACAGTAAACTCTCTTTGTGTGAAGTCTGCGGACATTTAATTAATATAAATCTTGTAAGCAGTTGACTAAATATACCATTTTTGCCCAACCTTCTGGAAAGGACACAGAGCAGTTCCAGTTTTACATTTTTCTCCATCTTCAGATCACATACAATCCTCTCTTCACCATCCCTTACTCTATACCTTGCTTGACAACTTCTTTTATCAGTTCTCCTTGTGATAAACCCTCCACTTCTTTGCCTCTGCTTCCCCTTCTTTCTGTCTTCACACAACTTTCAGATACATTTTCTAAATTGCAAATTGGATCAGGCTATCCCTCTGCTTAAAATCCTGCAGTGGCTCCCCAAGTATTCAAGGATTTAAAACCCAAAGTTTCATGGGCCTCATATAAAACTAAGAATCAGTTTTTGCTTACTTTCCAGCTATATCTCCATAACTGTCTCCCAGTCACCCCACTTCCAGAAAATTCCTTGTAGCTTCTGGATGTGCATGATCTTGTTTCCCCTTTTGCCTTTGTATACACTGCTCCCTTGGTTGATATGCCTTTCCCTACTTTTTAAAAATTATTATTTTTTAAATAAGCTGTATTTTTTTCTTCAAGGCTTCACTTAAGCATCAAGCAAGCTCTAGGTTAGAGGTATTCCTCTGTGCCCCCAGAATACCAATTGCCACTAACATGATTCATAGCACTTATAAGACTGTATTGAACATATAAAATTATTCTACTCCCCTTTCTAGACTATGAGCTCTTTGAAGAAGGGAATGTTATCTGAACATCCCTAACACTTGTGCAGTGCCCACCTCATAGCAAGCACTCCATAAAATTGTGTACTTTTGTCTAAACTTCTTTATGGTAGCTACTACTGTTAACATATTTTTAAAAAAGATGTATTGTTTGAGAGAAGGAGAGACAGACAGAGAGAGAGAGAGAGAAGGGGGAGGGCTCAGAGTAGTCTCCATAGTTGTACGTCATTAACTGTGACATAGTTTTATTCTACACATATGGATGTGAAGCTGCGTGAAGTGGGAACCAAACTGGGGGCCTCCTGCATGGGAGGCAAGAACCTTTGCCACCATCCCGGCAGTTACAGTTGTGCCACAGTTCAGCATATGGGTTTGCAGGGGCCAGGGCTGGGATTTGATCCCTGAACCTTGCAGTTGCATGGTAAACACTCAACATGCTGAGCTATCCTGGCATCCCTGTTAACAGATTTTTGCATCCCCTCTAGTGCTTAGCAAAATAATATGTTGGTCAATACTATATACTATAGGTGCTCAATAACTGTTTGTTGAGTGGATGACTGTACTGCTGTTGTTTTAATATTAGCATTCTACTTCCAACAAATGCTTCCAATTACCAGGAGTACCTTAGAGAAACATTTTAAGTAGTGATTGACCAATATAAGTCTCTAAAGATGATTTTATTTCACTGGAGAGCAGTTGCCTAAACCATGAACTACAAGTTAATAGTATTCACAGGGGAGCAACTTTGTCTGTTTGCCTAGATCATTTGTAATATTACTTATGCAAATAAATATTCTGATTGTTCATTTGGGAGTAGGGGATTAGTTGATGACTATTTTATATGTAGGCTTATTATGAGGAGGAGGAGGACTAATTTTTTTCCCATTGCTATTGCTGTTTCAATGAGGAAAAGTACTTATGTTGTATCAATAGTTTAATATATGAAAGAACTTCTTCAGTGGAATTAAGGGACACTGTGGAAACTCCCTTTTTGGAGATGTGACTGGATGACATCAAAATTCTCATTTTTTACCCTTGAATCTATGAAATTTGAAATTATGTCATCATATTGCCAATTGCCACCAATAAAGAAGCTGTTGAGTTTGGCATTACATTCTCTAGTTACTACTTTCAGACAAGAGTTGGAGGGTATATGCTATGAATGTAGGGCCATCTTGGACACTGCTGAAGAATTACAACATTATCCTTATACTTTTATCCAACTGGGGAGATAAGACACAGGAAAAGTTAAGTTCTAGTAAAAGGCAGCTCACTATTGTATGTGATACAAATTATAAGGGCAGAGAATGGCTTTCAAAGAAGTTAAGAGTCAAAGAGGAGTATGGAAGACCATTCAAAGTAAGGGGAACAGCATATAGAAAGCGATACAGTGTTAACAGACTCACCAGGTATATTTGTGTATGGTTACAAACCATATGTGACATAGATCAGCCCCACTGAGGAAGAAAACATCCATAACATTCACTAAGCACTTATGATGTGCCAAGCTCTGTGCTAAACCCAGTACACGCATTTGTCATTCAATTCTCATAACAACACTAATTTATACTTAGTAACATCATCTCAGTTTGCAGTTGGCAAAACTGAGGCACAGAGAGGTTAAGTGAGTTGTCTAATATATAGAAAAGAACTAATGGAGAAGGGAATTGAAACCCAGGTTGTCAGACGTTAGCTACTGGGAATAAAATTTAATTCCAGAAACATTAGTAATCACTTCTAAAGGCAAAGCACAAACTGAGATAGGGATTGTAGAGCTTGAAAGCAGGGAAATGTCTTCTTCAACAATATATTCCCCCATGTCAAGTTCAACCTGTAGGTATACTATGAGAGACTATAAATGACTAGACTATTTTTAAAGAGTATATACTGTGGTAGGGAAGACAGACATGCATAAATAACTACAATGTACTGAAGCCTAATACGTATGATGGGTCAGACTGGATAAAAATCTGAGGGGACATTGGTGGAATATAAAACTGAAAGTAATGAGCAAACAAAAACTCATGGACACAGTCAGTAGTTTAGTGGTTACCTGAGGGTAAGAGGGGAGGTAGGTGGAAGAGCTGGTGGGAGGGAAGAAGTAGGGAGGGGGCATCAAATACATGGTGATGGAAAGAGCTGATTCTGGGTGGTGAGCATGTAATGCAATGTATAGACAATGTAATGTAGAATTGTACACCTGGAAACAATGCAATTGTTATCAACCAATGTTATCCCAATAAATTGAACAAAAATAAATAAATACATAAATAAAAACACAATTTACAAAGGCTAAAAAAAAATCTGAGGGGAGAGAAAGTTATCCTCCTATCCTATAAGCAGTGAGGAAGCATTGAGGTTTTTGAGCAGGGGAGTGACATGATGAAAGCTTATTACTGAAAACTTAATCTGCTGACTGTGTGATACTTGTTTCCTTATTGTCAGCAACACTGAGCTTCTTGGAACTCCAAGCAAGTTAGATCTGTGATAGAAGAGAGGAGGAAATATTTGTCTCATGTCCTGCTCACCAAAATTCTGCTAAATTGGTTTAGATACAAGAACAATAAATTAGAATAAGACAGAAGCCTAAAATCTAAAGGTGTGCTGATGCTCTGTGTCCAGTCACTATTGTTCTTTAGAATATAAGGAGCCCTCCAGACTGTAGGCATTGGATGTCAGACTGGAAACATTGTATGCTGCAAATATCTATGAGAGCTAGGACCTAAGGTAATTTACATATGATCTTTTTGGAGTCATTCATTCATTCATTCAGTTGGTCAATCAGTCATTCAATGAGCATTTTTTTTTATTGAGTGCCATTGGGGACCTTGTACTATTCTAGGTCTCAGGACATAGAGATCTAGTGTGAAAAGAAGTACAAGACCACTGCCCCCATGCAGTATGCAAGCCAATAGAGTAATTCAGATCACAAATACTTCAGATCATGACATGTGACTATGGAGAAAATAAAAAGCAATAGGATGAAGAGGGACTGAGGAAGGGAAAGTAAACATTTTTAAAAGGACTCTCAGAGATAACTTCTTTGTGGAAATGACATTCCAGTGGACTTGAGTAATAAGAAAAAGCCGGCCATGCAAAGGGCAGAGGGAAGAACATTCCAGGCAGAGCAAACTGCCAGGGCAAAAGCCTTGAGGATGGAAGTTGAGGAAGAGGCAGCAGGAACTGTGGGCTTCAGCCATTAGCCACAAATTGGAACTCTGAAAAGTGTATTTGCACTACTTCCTCTTCAAGTTCTATGCCTGTGAATTATTTTAACAATGAACAAGTTGATAATTCTCATGATTTACTTTGTTCTTAATAACCAATTAAAATTTTCCATCTGAAAAATATCAATATTTAAAAAATTAATTTGAGTGTAAACTGACAGATAACAAAAAAGAAATAAATGTCATAGATAATAGAGTCAAAAATATGAAAGGTTTAAGAGAATCACCTTGTAGAGGAGGGTTGGTGAGGGTTGGAAATGAAAAGCTGAAAATCATGTACTATTTATTAATTTAATAAATCTGTCTTGATGTCAATGTAATCGAATGCCACAACAAAATAATGGTCTCCTGCTGCTACATAAATGTTGAGGCCAAGCTCTGATGTTTATTTTCAAGACAGGAGACATCGATCCTTCACTAATAGAATATTACAAGTTTATTTCTATTATGCTAAGTAACCAAAGTTGATTTCATTGTTTGACTTGATGGATGTTGGTATTGTCAGAGTTCAGAATGGTCTGGGGTAGGAGGCCAAGAGCATGAGATACCTCCGCTCCTCCACCCACCCAACTAGGCATCGTTGGATTTCATTCTAATATAAAATCAATACAGGAAAACTTTAGGCATAATTAGACTTGGGATCTTTCTTCTGATCCTAAGATTGGGACTATTTGGCACAGGCTTGCTCTCCTCCGAGACCAGAGAAACTCTAGAGCCAGACAGTGAGTGAGTTGGATCGGGCCCCACCCAATTGGAAAGGCAACAGGAAAAGTGATGAGAGGAAAAAGACAGCTACAACAATAGAAGGAGGAAGTGAAGCCAAAAAAAAAACAACACACACACACACACACACACACAAAAACAAGAGAAGGAGAAAAAGTAACACTGAACTACAGTAATCCACCAGGAAAGGAAAACCACACAGGGGAAAATATTAAAAAACCAAAGGATATTGCAATCTGCTGATCTCGATATAGGGGACCAATTTTTCAACCATTTCTAGAGGAATTATACTAATTTATAGTGATCTAGTGAATGGATCATGATGTGATCCAGTGATCCAAGGATCCAAATCTCCCTTTTCCTAAGCAGAATGTGAATTAAGCAAAAATTTTGATTTTGGGGTTTTATCTACCACAGATCACACAGCCAAATAGTTCTGGGAATTGTGATGACCAAAAGAGAAATGAACAAGGTGAAAATTGGAAAGAAAACATAAATTGATCAATGTAGTAGGAGTATGGAGAAGAATACTTATTTCTTTTTTTTTTTTTAACTTTTTATATTTATAGAGAGTAATTATTTTATCTTCAGTGCATATTTATTTTTATTTTACTTTTGACAGATAGAGAGAGAGACAGAGACAGAGACAGCTAGAGAATCGAACTGTGGGAACTCCCCAGTTCAGCATATGGGTCCGCCTGGGCCGGAGCCGGGATTCGATCCTCGGTCCTCGGGGCCTCAAAGCGAGCGCTCAACCCGCTGAGCCGTCCCGGCTTTCCCTTATTTCTTTTAAATATCAAAAGAGAAAAAGGTCCACACCACATCATTTTTCCTTTCAATATCTAATAGTGAGCCAAAGCAGTCATTTTACAATACTCAAAATGGGAGGAAATGATGTACTTGATAAAGGACGAGGCTGCAACAAAGCAGGGTTTGGCCTAGTGTGCCTGATTTTGCCTAATCAGAGGGTTTTTTTTTCTGTAAGAACAGAATTCATGACCACTTACCATACTGAAACAAGATCCCATAAACCCTGCTTAAGACATCCCACCTGTTCTTAATCCAACTTGAATTCACAGCGAAGCTTGCCCTTCTAGAATCATAGTACATGCATGGAAGAGTAAATGTTAAGGGGCTGGAGTGGTTGGAATGATCTGTGGATCAGTTTTATGATAGGACCTAAAGAAATAGGCTGCCTGGGTGAGAATTATATCCTGTTATTCCCTATTTGTATGAGGGCTGTCCAGAAAAAAAATGCAGTAATCGTCAATATAACAGGAACAGTTATATGGCTGGATACTTTTCAGAGAGTACTTGTATGAATGGGAAAAATCGGCAAATAATAATACCCACCTCAAAAGATTGTGAAGAGCATTAAGTGAGATACTCTATGTAAAGCACTTAGATAGTGTCTGGCACACTGTTAGAGCTTGATAAATGGTAGTGCTGTTAATACATAAGAAGTCTGTGGCATGGCTTGCAAGAACTATAATTCTTGCATGACTGAACCATATAACATTGTCATCAGTCAACCATTTTTGACTTACAAAAATAGCAGTTTCACATATTTCAATTTAATTTGTTCCCACTAACTTCTCTATTTCACATTTTGTCATTTGTCAGAGGTTAAGGGGAAGAGAAAAAGAAAGGGGAGAGAGAAGAGAGAGAAAGAACAGGTAAAAGAAGGAATAGGAAGGTGGGCGGTAACATGGTAAAGCCCTCTGAAGGGACTTGAACTGACTAGAAGCTGAGGTGATGAGATGCAGTCCTATTCCCCAACAGATGCCATCCCTCACAACCCTTTAGAAAATTCCTGAGACATGAATATGACATGTGTCTCCTTGTGCCACAAATGATAAATGCTCCTTTAAAATAAAGGAAACACCCAAACTATAGGACAGAGCTTGCATCCCCTAAAAGGACCCAAAACCTGAAGCAAGAATGAAGGAAGCAATACAGCGAAGTTGCGGTATAGGAATGACTCTTCCAGAGGGGTGGGAGAAAGGGCTCAGAAGTGGGTTCTTCCTTGATCACTTTTCTCCGCAGATTACCTACATCTGTCACCAGAGTGAGCTCATTGTCTGTCTCCCTTCCAGAAACAAGACCAGGATGAAAAGTCAGGGCAAGTGGAGATAGATAGCGCTCCTGACCTCTAATAGCTGGCACCTCGGCATCAAGCATAGTACCAAAGAAAAATATTCCAGAGGTCAGTATCCTTGGCCAAAATTCTACTTGAACCCAGACAGTAGCAACAACTTTAGCCCTAAGTAATATCCACAGGGCTGTAGACACTGATTAGGGTTCTCCCTCAAAAAATTAAAAATAACATTAGTGTTAGAGGGAGGACAGGGTAGGGGGTAAGCACAGAGGAGCAGTAGCAAGTCATAAACTAAAAACGTATTCTTTCTTAACTTTCTTAACACTGCCCTCTAATATAAGGTGACCAGATTTTAACATTGGTAAAGCGGGACACCATTGACCTGTGGGGAGGGGGTTCTTGATTAAAAATTTGGTCTATCTCCCGCCGTTCCCTAGCTTGTCGTGCATTCTTTCCAAAAATTGGGACTTTTTAAAAATGCCATGGACGCGGGACAAACTGTTAAAAATCGGGACTGTCCCGCCAAAAGCGGGACATCTGGTCACCTTACTCTAATACCACCAACAACTTGGGGCTTAGAAGTTGGGTGAGGCTAATGGGGATTTGCCTTGTAGTACAGTCAATAATTTAGCACCATTTAGCAGAGGGATCCTTCTATCCTCTGCTTCAAGAATTTATGTCTGAGAAACTTGATGAGTTAGGGAAGTTGATGATAATGATACATTGTATTATAAAATTATTTGGGGAAGCCTGGATGGCTTAGAGCAGGGATTCCCAACCCCGTGCCCGTGGGCGCCATGGCGCCCGCAGCCCGATTTGTGTGCACCCGCCATTATTTGGCTGCATCAGAAGTTTTTCATAAACACTAAGTAAAACTATAATTTATTTTTATACATTTGTTAGAATTTTAAAATATTGTTTGAGTATCTACACAGGTTTATTATATTCGTTGATATGTTTGCGATATCGTATGTGTAAGTTTTTCCCTAGCTGTCGCCTTTATACATGTGGCGCCTTGTGTAGCCGCTGCACTCTTTAAACTCTCCTCCACCAACCGGGAGACGCCAAGTTGCCATTTTGATTGCGGTTGCTGGACTGATCGGGTCGTGACGGTTAGCTAGGATCACAGTGTTTTGATATATTCGATTTTAAATGAACTAAAAGCGAGGTAGGTAATCTATTATTATGGTGGCAATTTGATATGATATTGTAGTTCTATAACTATTTTTATTTTTATTTTTTTAGTCCT
>PVKE010033720.1:0-10818 GCA_004027555.1 Craseonycteris thonglongyai
TGGAGACTGCTCTGGGCCCTCCCCCTTCTCTCTGTCTCTCTCTATCTCTGTCAAAAACAAAATAAATTTTTTTTTAAAAAGTTAAATTATCATAACTATACAATTGCTATCACATCTCAACTCATAGACATAATGTTTGATAATTTGTCTTCAAAAAGATAAACATTTTTAAATGTTTCTTTCTATCTATCACAATTGAACACAGCCAAGTTAAATTCAGTGAGACTTGAATGGAGGCCAAGGGTTTGCTGTTGCAGCACGTCTATCAATTTCTTTTGATTTAAGTTTATGAGACCTCTATTTTTCCCTAGTGTCAGCTTATTTCATTCTTCCATTTTCCACTTGTATTTCTAAAATAATGAGAGAAATGCAATTAAAATATGCAAATGATGCTGTTTACAACACCACCAGAGCTAAACATGGTATAAATAAAGTGTGATGATGCTGGCACATAAGAAAGAAGGTTTGGGGCTATAAACATTTAATGTACAAAAATGCAAGTAATTAAAAGGGGAATATTGAAAGGTACGGAAATGCTTGGAAGCACACTTGTGTTGTTCTGCCCAATTCTCAAACAATCTTATTTTAGTAATTTTGTTAATGTACAGACAAAAGAAAGTTCCACCTCATAATTCCACATCACAGCAAATGATACTGGAATTCACAAAATTATTTAAACAACCATTTGATTGTGATTAGTTCATTCATTCATTTATTTATTCAACATGCATCAAAAAACTGCAATGCGCATAGTAGCATCAGGTCAAAAACAGTCTACATCCTTGAACCACTTAAATGAGTAGTAAACTGGAGCCAATGGAGAAGTGAGATGAGTCTGATGGAGGGATATCTATTCACAGTACAGTGTCATGGGGGAGGGCTCTTCCTAAATGAGGTGATCTGTGAGCTGACTCAGGTTAGCCAGATGTAGGGAAGAGAGCATTTGAGACAGATGAAGCAGCATGGAGGGTAGTCATGGATGGAGCTGCATGCAGGGGAATGGAAAAAGATCACGAGAGCCACGGACTTCCTAGGGCTTCTGTAACAAATTACCATGAATTGGAATTTATTCCGTCACAGGTCTGGGGGCTAGTGGTCCAAAATCAAATTAGCAGCAGTGCTGGAGACTCTGAAGAAGAATCTGTTCCATGCATGTCTCCTAGTTTCTGGTGGTTGTGGGCATCTAATATTTCTGTGCTTTCCTTGGATTGTAGACCTGTTACTCTAACTTGTCTTCACCTTCACCTGGCATTCTCCTCCTTGTGTATCTCTATGTCTCTCCCTCTTTATGGGGCCTCTTCTAAGGACATCAGTCATTGGATTTAGTGTCCAACCTAATCCAGTATAACCTCATTTAATATGTTTACATCTGCAAAGATGCCATTTCCAAGTGAGGTCACTTTCACAGAGGGTTAGGTCTTCCATGCCAGAGTTATGACTTCAACAGGTCTTTTTGCCAGACACACTGCAACTCACAAGCTGGGTACTGCGAACTACAGCTTTACCCATTGCCTTTTTGTTGTCGCTGATTGTAAATAAGGTTTTATGGGAATACAGCCACACCCATCTCTTTTTGTATCTAAAGGTAGAGGTGAGTCATTGTGACAAAGACCATATGGCCCACAAAGCCTAAAACATTTACCATCTGGCTTTTTCCAGAAAAAGTTTGTTGACTGCTGAGCTAGGGAGAAACTGGTAGTAGGTTGTTCACCACCAGCCTTGGGGGTGAAGAGAAGGAGTTAGAACTTTACCCTGAAAACTCTGGGGAACACCATCCAGTATTAACAGGAAGCATACAAATGCAAAATGAGGTGGAGACATCATAGAAGGAAGTGGAGTGAAGGATTTGCAAGCCCATTGAGGCCAGTTGGTGATTAGAGGAGAGGAGTGAGAGAACATGCAGCAGAGGGTAGAGAAAGAAATGTGTACTTTTGTGATTTCAACAGTTTCCATTCTGGGTTATAAGAAGATCAAGGAAGATGCTGAGATGAGATTGAAGGGGAGTAGAGTTGGAGAGAAGGACATGGAATGAAAAGACAAAGGGGCCAAATGAGCATTTTTTTGTGGTCCTTGGAAAAACAATGGTGGCAAGGGTGGCATGTCATTCCCCAAAAGATCGAGAGAAGAACATTTCCTTCCCCAGAGATCGGTGTCCATAATTCAACAAATACAACCCCGTGCACAAAGTGATTTTGTGATTAATGTGGGTTCTGGTGTTCCATCCCTGTAGCAACTTAATAAGATATGTGCACAGACTCCAAATGAAAGCTGTAATCACTCTTCCATGGCTTATGAATTATGAAGGTGAATTCCCATCACAAATGCTGTCAAAGTTTTTTGGCTTCAAAACCAATTAAAATGATGAATAACTAACTCTGAAAGGAAACGGAAGTATGCTTAATCTTTATCCAGAACAGTTAGGAGGAATTGGTTCTTTTCTGTGTCATGTTTCACATTTGCCGGGAACATAAAATTGGTCCCGTTCAAACATAAAACTAAAACAACTTCTTTATAAAAGGGAACTGATCCACTTGGCTTTTTTCCAACTATAAGCACTGAGATATTTACAATGTGCCTTGTGCTTCCTTTTCACTTATCTCCCAAGGTCATTATACTTGATTTCCATCTTCTCCTCTTAGCAAGGTTATCCTAAAAAAAAAAAAAAAAAATCACCAAAACCAAGATTGTTTGAAGCAAAAAGAGACAAGCCAGAAGACTGCTGACTAGTTTTTCAGTTTAATTTACAATGGATGCAAAAGTGAGTGGCAGCCCAGAACCCTGAATCCCACCTATCTTTATATGTGTATGTGTGATAACAATAGACTACTACGCATATATTTGTTATTCATTTGTTATTCATATACAGGAGGAAAATGCACTGTATAAAATGTGTTTTAGACTAAGTCTCCAATAACTGATATTCAGATATAACAATCCCTTTGATGAGGTGACTCAGCTATTAATGAATTCATCTTTGCTATTTTTAGAGCTGGAAAAGGAGACAGGTGATACTGAAGTTATGTAATCAGTTGCACGGGAGAGCTGTAACCTCGTGTCTCCCAGAACATCTGGCCTCAGAGGTAGTGGCTTTGACCTCAGCAGCCATCCAAAGGCACACAGAATTCTCACAGAAGAAGCAAAGGTAGAGAAGCCTCGAGCGTCTATCTCTACAACATTATAAAACACCAAGTCAAAAGAGAGGGAAACACAAATTGACTTGTCACCTTGGCAACACAAGTTTAGACCCTGCCTGCTACATTATCTTCTGCTTCCCTATTAAGAAGAGTGTCTCTCTCTCCTCGTGCGGATTTACACAGTTGCTATTGCAGGGCCTTGCCAGCACACTCAGTCTTTGTAGAACTGCAAGAATCAGCCTTGACTTGCCTTTTGAGCCAGCTGCTCCCAGATCTTTCAATCTGCCTCCTCAGCAAGGTCTACAGCAGCAGTTATGGCAAGCCATCTATTGGCCACACGCCTTCTGTCCTGGGTCCCAGAATGTATCCCTGTGGTCACCTATGTTCACTCTCCTTGCCCTCTTATTAGGGTATCAAACACCCAAATTCAACTGCTTTCCTTAAATCCACGTTTTCTTTTTCATCAACCTGAAATTAGGCATTGTTCCTTCCACCCTCCCCTGAAGTAATGCGTCATGAAAATATAAAGGGTCAGCACAGTGTTTACACAACTTGTGCAAGGTCAACATTGTCATCATGGGAGCAGGGAGGACAGAGAAACTCCAGCAGTGAAGTCCACTAGGAAAGGGGGAGAAATCCAACAGCACAGGGCTGGGAGATTTGACCAGTTCATAGACTGGGCCATGAGCTTGGATTGGCTTCAAGCAGCATCTATACTCAGAGAGGTCAAATTTAGGCTATGAAGGCAAGCATTAACAGAGCACAGAATTATAGCATGTGTGGCTACCTATGTGCATCCTCATTTCTACTAAATCCAAATTATATCTTACTATATTGTTAACTTTTGTTTGTCTATATCATTTATTAGAATAGAAAGCATCATTTCTTTTCAAGAAGCAATCAGGACATAAAAATAAGCATTCAGGGGATGCCAGGATGGCTCAGCAGGTTGAGCACTTGCTTTGCAGCTCACTTTTCAGCTCCGGGGTCCTAGGATCAAGTCCCGGGCCCAGCCCATGTGGATCCATATGCTGAACTGAGGTGTGCTTCCCATGTGGGAGGCTCCCAGTTAACCTCCAACTCATGGGGGCATGCCTCCCATGCAGCAAGGCCCCATCCCGGTTTCCACCCTGCGCAGCCCCACATCCACCTGTGTGGAAGGAAACTATGTCAAAAACTAATGATGCACAACTATGGAGACTGGTCAGGGCCCTCCCTTTTCTCTCTCTGTCTGTCTGTCTCTCTCTCTGTCAAAAACAATAAAATAAATCTTAAAAAAAAAATAAGCATTCATTGAAATATAAACACATTTTAAAAGAAATTTTTTTTAACTCCTATTGCTGTTAAGGGAGCTTGGCACTTAGTTTGCCTATAATTGGGTGTATTTTTAAGGTTTTGACAGAAGTTTTATATTAAGCAGCAGGAGGCAAAAGTAATTCAAACCTTAATATTCATCAAAATTTATTTAACATCAGGAAAGCCTTTACTCTGAACTTTTACTCTTCTTTCTTGCAGAATCAATTCCCTCCACATCCCTCCCTTTTCAAAAGCACAGAGAATTCAATAATATTGTACAAAAGAATCACACATTTTATCTTGCTTTCTTCTGCTTTCTTTGGTTCATCATGCCTCTCCTTCTGAACCAAAGGAATCCATTGTGACAACTCTGTTCTAAGAAGTGACCTTCCCCATAGAAAGAACTTAGTCTGTGAGACTCTAAGAAGTTCCTAAGAAGTTCCTAACACTCTCCAAATACCACCCTTCAATCTCTACTATTAGAGATAGAGTTCTTTAGCTTCTTCCAATATCCATTCTCTCCTGTTAAAACAAATAATATTGGGAAGGACAATGTACTGAACTTATTCATGCTAGAATATAACTGGCTTATCAAAATCTATTTCTTCCTGCCAAAGAGTTTAGGGGGACAGGGGAGGAGGGAGAGTAGGAGAACATATCAGGGAGGTATAGCTGTGTAGAGTGAAAACGAAGAGCCAAAGGAAATCTGGCCCCATGCACCATTTTACCAATAAGAGAATCAATGTGCACACGCCAATCCCTTGGATACACTGTTAAAATGCAGATTCAGATTCAGCCTATCTGGGAGGGGTCTGAGATTCTACATTTCTAACAACTTCTCTGGTGATGTCAGTGCTACTTGGTCCACAGGCTACACTTTAAGCAGCAAGGAGGCCAGAATATGAGTGATTAACATGGTGTTAGCTCAGTGATTGTTATCCTTGGGTATTTATCATAATCAACTGACGTTTTTGGTTTGGTTTTGTTCTGATGCCCAAACCCCACCCTGAATCAATAAATCAGAACCGAAGGGTCCCTTAAGTATTAATATTTATATTACCAAAAGCTCCCCAGGCAATTCTACTGAGTTGAGAGCCACTGGTAGCTGGTACTACACTGAAAATACCCCAGCTAAAGGCATCTTCCTCTCAAATAATGACTTGCTATCACACAATCCCTGGCAAATGGTTGGTACTCAACAATGAGAAACTAAATACATGGTTTGCTGAATGCATGAATGCATGAAGAAATTTGAAAGCCAGCCATAATGTAAAGGATTGAAGCCAATGTTGAAATGACAAGTTACAAGATTGCAATTTAAGGACAGAAAGTCTTTTCTATTATTCCTTCAGATCCTTTGTATAGACACTCGGTTCACTCTTAAGGCTGACTCCACTGATAACTGGAAAAGTCAAAGCCATAAATATTACCATTGCTTTACTCCAGTGTTCCTCAAACATCCACCAGGAACACTGTCACAGTTTTTGCTCAGTCCTCTTATTTACCTAATACATGTCCTTAAATTGACTCACATTTTTTAACCTAAATGAATGTATTTTAAAGGGAAACTATAAATCAATATTTCAAATAGAAAACAGGCAAAATCCCTTGACATGAATAGACATAACTGTCAAAATAAATACAACGAGAGAAAGTCAAGCTGGATGCTGCTGCTTGGCAATGCTTGCCTCTTTCAGTTAAGGAGATAAATTAGGAAGGAGCCAGGAGGTCATAAAGACACAGGAGCACTTGTGAAAGACTTGTTATTGCCATAATAAGAAGAGTTGGAGAAGTGTTTGGACAAAAATCACAACCTGACTCCACAATGCTAAGTTCCTGACGACATGGCGTGCCAGCATCTCATGGAACACAATTCTCCATCCGTAAGCATTTAGACTACGCTCAGAAACCCAAGGGCCACCAACAGTGTTGAAGAAGATCTGGGAAAAAGGAAGTATTTCCAAGATTTCAGTTTCTGAGGAATCCAGTCATCAATGTTATTTGTCTCATATACAGTGTGATGTTTGCTTTTTCAAAAACAAAGTTCTACTTCTAAGAGAAACAGCATAATCAACAGAGGTTAAAAGGAATGGGCTATTACTTGCTATTGAAAACAGGAGAATTTGGGGGAAGCCAGGATGGCTCAGGCAGTTAAGCACTCGCTTTGCAGCCCTGGGGACCTAGGATCGAATCCTGGCCCCAGCCTGTGAGGACCCATATGCTGAACTGGGGTGTGCTTCTCCGGCAGGAGGCCCCCAGTTCGGTTCTCACCCCTCCCCTGACCCCCGTTCGGCCCCTGGCTTAAGAGGGCGTGCCTCCCATGCAGGAGGCCCCCAGCCCATAGCTGTGGAGGCTGCTCTGGGCCCTCCCCCTGCTCTCTGTCTCTCTCTGTTTCTGTCTCTGTCTCTGTCAAAGACAGTAAAATAAATCTTTAAAAACAGAAAACAGGAGAATTTGCTTTCTCACTGGAGGCATATTTGCTGGTTTCAGCTTCAAAAGCATTAGATCTAATGTGGATAAGAGAATTCACTAGATAAAACCACAATCTTAAAAAATGGATGGATCACACAAAGTAAGAGATGTGTTTTCTGTCTCTTTAGTGAGATGTGTCCCAGTGTGGGGCTAAATTATCAGCTCAATTTATATACTTGGATTTGAACAGAATGAACCATTGACATTTTAAGGAGTAAATCTACCAAACTATTATTTTTTATTTGCATTTGTATTTTTTTTTTCTCTTTTAAACAACACAAGCGATAGGATGGTTATGATTCTAATGCGGAGAGACAGGGTTGCACAGTTAGAGGAGGGGCCTCAGGAGCCACACTGCCTGGTCTAAATCCCTTCTCTGAGTCTTTTCATCCGTGTAACCTTGAGCAAACATTCAACTTCTCTGTGCCTCAGTCTCCCTGCTCATAGAATGAGAGTGTTGGTAAGAGTACTACTATATAAGGACATCATACGGAGGAGGTATAGCATACAAGGCATCTAAAAGAGTTCTTTGCACAAAAAGTGCTCAATATACAGAGTCCGGCAGAAGTAATACTCTGCCAAAGTGTTACCAGCCCATAAAAAAGGGATGTTACTTCTGTCAGATCCTATGTTACGTGTTATTATTATGGCACAAAAAAGTTTTTTACACAAAACAAAAAGGTTATAAAAACTATGTCTTCCTTCTACCCCAGACCCATGCCCCTCCTTAAAGGCAAAGTACTGTCAAAAGGCTCTTGTGTATCTTTTCAGAAATACTCTATGCATTTACCAAGTAGCTCCCTCTCTGCTATGCAAATGGGAACACACTTTATTCTACATGTTGCTTTTTTTACTTAACATTATTTATTGGGAAGGAGTTCATTACAGGCCTCATACTTTATCATTTGTCAGGTCTAAAGATTTATATCATATGAGTGCACCATCATTTATTAAGTCATTCCCCATATTGAATATTTATGCTGTTTCTAGTCTTTCACTTTTGCAATCACGGGCCATGAATACATTTAAAAGCCAATCTTTCACATATGTATGAGCATGTAGCTATCATTAAGATAGCTTCCTAGAGGTGGGGTCACTGAGCTAAAGAGTCTGTGTTTATTTTTCTATAAATATGCCTTTTTTTTTTTTCAAAGTAGGTTGACCAGACATCCCATTTAAAACAGGACATCTGGTCAGCCTACTTCAAAGAGATTGCACCAATTTGCACACCAGCCTCCCAAGTGCACAAGTGCCTCTTTCCCCTCATTCTAGGAATATTTAAATACATAAAATACATAGGATAGCCAAGGAAAACGTTAAAACAGTTGCCAAACAATTAAAAATACATATTTGTGAAAAGATAATATGTATTCTTCTTTAATAATGCATTAAATAACAAAATGTAGTGGCAGGTAAGAGTAGAAGAGATATTTCAGCACCTCTACAACACCTATAATGTGATATGAAAGTACATTTTGGTGACAAACTCACAGCTACTGCTAATAATAATATTGTGGATTATAATCTACATCTGTAATTGAAGAACATGCTAAATTTGATTTGACATCTCATGAAAATAAAGACGTAAATTTTTTCCGAACAAGTTCTGGACCCAGTCTTCTTTGAGATTAATTACAATGAGAGGCAGCTTCTCCTCAATGCAACCAGCCAGCCCCAGGAATTGATGCTTTTAGGGCAGATATTAAAATGTATGCATGAGAATTGGCCTCCATGTTGCCTAATACAGGTTTCTGTGGCCCTCTAAAATAGCATGACCAGCTGAGAAGCCGGGGGCAGGCAGAGATTACTGTAAAGAAGCCATCCAGAAGTGCTGCCCTGACCGTGCCTCAGATAGGAATAGCCCCACATCTTCCTTCAATACATCTGCTCTCCTGCCCTATAGGCTTTGGGAGAATTTTAAATAAAATACAAGAATTTAAAGTTCTTTGAAAAATGTAAAAGGCACGCTATTAATTTGGGGCACTGTATTAAATCATTAGGAATTAATATTATTATCTCCTCTTCTGTTTAAGTGCTTAGAACCTTCCTCAAATATGCTGATAAGGGCAACCTTGAGAGCTAGAGAATGGAGCTGCTCAGCTTTGGAAAATATACACAACTAGATGATGTATTATAGAATTGTACACTTGAGACCTACATAATTTTACTAACCAATGTTACCCCAATAAATTTAATTCTTTTTGTAAGCTGAAAAAATAAATAAATAAAAGAGACTGAAGAGATGTTATCAAGCAAATATATGTATCGATTTACATACACACACAGCCCAGTAGTCCAGGGCACAGGTGGGGCGTGGTAGTCATGGGCAGCCTGGCTATTACGTTGTGTCATTCTCTCCCCTAGTGGGCACTCTAGTGACTAGAGAAGGTTCTAGAATTTCCAGGAGCAAGAAGGAAGTAATGGTAGCAGTTATCAAATCTGCAATCAGAGAACACTTTGTCACTGGAAAAATACACAACTCTAGAAATCTTGAAGTAGAGAAGAAAGATTGCAAATAATTTTCTGACTATGCATCGTTTTTTGTTTGTGTTTTTTGTGTGTGTTTTTTTTTTGAGTGCTAAAGAAATGTTAAGTTTCATTAACTTTTACAACCAGGTTTAATACAGACAATAAATACCCTTAATGTTGGTTTCTGTCAAAAGTAAGCTAAACATTGTCATTAAACCAGTGCATGAGGGAGAATTATTTGAGGAAAATCAAAACAGACACAGTTGGGAACACTCAGCCATGACCATAGTAGATGCAAGTCAGCGCAATAGCAAAATTCTTTAGACTCTAATGGACTGGGCTCCTTTGCTGCTCAGTTTCCATATAGATGAGCTGTGTTCTGAGGCAATATGGTTACAGTTTGAGAGTCTATCTGGGGAAGCTCATTTCTCTTTCATTAGTCTATGAGCACAGTGCAATTTCAGTTAATATTGTTACACAACTCCTAGCTGAGTTATTTGGTTAAATGCCTTCAGGGAAAATAGCAAACCAGAATAAAGGGACAAATGTAATGTACTTTCTTGTTCTGAGTTCGTATAGCTGTGCAATTACATTATCAACTAATCATATAGCATGCTGTATTCATGATCATAAACTCCCATTGTCAAGATATTATTGAAGTCTGATATTACTTGACATTTCACAGGGGACTTCTTGTGCCCCTGGTACAACTTCTCTGAGGTCTGAGCTTATATATGACTATACCGAGAGAGACCAATTGCTTGCCATGGCTCACAGGCATGCTAATATCCTATACTTGCATAATGCATCTGTGTGAAATTGAAAAAAAGTGCCTCCTACCCGTGGGTAAGTTGCAAAATAGCACCCTCCCCTCTGGGCAAACAAATTAGAAAATGTGCCCCTTTCTGGGCAGACAAATGAGAAAAAGGTAGCCCCTCTGGGCTAACCAATTATTATGTAAAGCCCCAACCTAGGTACACCTAAAACTAATATAATATTGTATGTCAACTGTAATTGAATTTTTTCATTTTTAATTAAAAAATAATAAAGTAAAAAATAAGGCCTCAAACTGGGGAACATGGCATGGAAAGTCCTGTGCAGCCCCCAAGTTCTCCTCTTGGGCATGCACCTTCATGCAAGGCACACAGTCTGCACAACTATACAGGGAAGTGCTAATTAAAGATACCATTTTCTAATTTTGTAGTCAGACCACAGAGTTTGCTCTTTACTACTTTAAATGTATTTGTTCAGTCACACCAGTGGACCCTCAAATTAATATATATTGGCTTGGGGATGCTGGGATGGCTCAGCAAGTTGAGAGCTTGCTTTGCAGCCCCAGGGTTCAAGGATCAAATCCCAGCCTCAGCCCCTGAGGACCCATATGCTGAACTGGGATATGTCCCCAGTTCAGTTCTTGCCGGGCTCCATGAGGGAGGCCCCAGGCCAG
>PVKE010033721.1:0-17772 GCA_004027555.1 Craseonycteris thonglongyai
CCCTGTCATGGCTGCCTCAATGTCCTGACTTGAATCAATTCAAAACATTTACCTTTCATGGTCATTTTGACTTTGCAAAGGGGCCAGATTCGATTAATAAGGTGGGTGAAGACACGCAGTGATGTTTTCATGTGACAAAAATTGCCATACCAGAAGTGATGCATGATCTGAATCGATTCAGGACATCAAGGCTGCCATAATGGCGCAACTAAAGATACTCACGAAAGAGGACTTCCAGAACTGCTTCAGAAAGTGGCAAGAATGATGGGATACGTGTGTTTGAAGTGAGGGGGAGTTGTTTGAAGGGGATTAATGGCAATATGTCTTTTACTGTAAAAAAAAATTTTTAAACATTTACCATATTTTTTAGCACACCTCATATATATTTGTGGTAAACCAAATTCTTATAACTGGTGATTCATGACTTAAATATCTACTTCCCATTATTTTATTTTTAAAGCGGTACAATCCATTCTCCAAATAAAATCTTATGTGCAGTCACAACCCATAGAATGAATAAGAGAAGAGGGACTGTGCAGAGCTTGGAAGACAGTCTGCACCTGCAGCCCCACCACGTGGCTTCCCCCTCAGCGGCAGCCGCGAAAACATCTCTGAAACCAAAAGGGTCCATGAAGCATGGTCCAAAAACCTGTTGTTTATCATCTTACTGACAAACTACAGAAGAGCTCAGTTTTATTCAGAGTTTTATTGAGATATAGCATATACCAGAATTTTACCTATTTAAAGTGTACAATTTAATGAATTTCAGTATGCTCACATAAGTGTGTCATTAGATCTAACATTAGAATATCTCATCGCCCCCCAAAAACCCATCTCCATTAGCAAGTACCCCTCCTCCCACTTCACTCCAGGCCCTAGGTACTCACTCATCTTTCCTTGTGCATAGAGCTGCCTATTCTGGACTTTCCATATAAATGCCATGATACAGCCCGTGGACTTTGTGTCTGCCTGCTTTCACTTAGTATGATAGTGTCAAGGTTCTTCCATGTCACAGAATGTATCAGTATTTCCTTCTTTTTCATTGCTGAATAATATTCAAGCATATGGATATACCACACTTTATTTACCAGTTCATCAGCTGATGGACATTGGATTGATTCCACTTTGGGGCTAATTATGAATAATACTGCTGGGAGCATTCATGAACACATTTTGAATGAATGTATGTTTTCATTTTTCTTGGGTACATGGATAAGAGTGGAATTGCTGGGTCATATGGCAATGGCATGTTTGATATTTTGAGGACCTGCCAAACTGCTTTCCAAAGTGGTTGTGCCATTTTACATTCCTTCCAGCAATGTAGAAAAGATTGTTTTCTTTCTGTTGTTTATGCTTTTAGTATAGTATCTAAGAAACAATTACCAAGCCCAAGGTCTCAAATTCTATGTTTTCTTCTAAGAGTTTTATAGCTTTAACTATAAAAAATAAAACTAAAAATTTTTAAAAGGTGAGTTAATTTTTGTACAGATGTGAGGTAGGCATTCAAACATTCTTTTCACATGTATATTCAGCTGTCCCAGCACAATTTGCTAAAAAAGCAATTCTTTTCTCCAATTGTCTTGGCCTTCGGTTCAAAATCAATTGATTATAAATGTAAGGGTTTACTTCTGGAATTTCAGTTCTACTCCATTGATCTAATTATATATCTTTCTTTCACCGATACCACACTGTCTTGATTGCTATAGCTCTGGAGTGTTTGAAATTGGGAAGTGTGAGGGGAAGCCAGAATGGCTCAGTGGGTTAAGCGCTCACTTTGCAGCCCCGGGGACCAAGGATCGAATCCCGGCCCCGGCCCGTGTGGACCCATATGCTGAACTGGGGAGAGTCCCTAGTTAGGTTCTCACCAGGGTGAGACCCTGGCCCAGTTCCTGCCCTGTGCAGCCCCACACCCACCTGTGAAATGAAACTACCGTATGTGGAAAAACCAATGATGTGCAACTATGGAGACTGTTCTGGGCTCTTCCCCTTCTCTCTGTCTCTGTATCTCTCTCTCTGTCTGTCAAAAACAATAAAAATAAATCTTTTAAAAAAAGAAATTGGGAAGTGTGAAACCTCCAACCTTGCTTTCTTTTTTCAATTCTGTTTTGTTATTCTGGGTCCCCTGTGTTTCTATTGAATCTAAGGTTCAACTTGTTGAATTCTGCAACAACAAAAAATTTCAACTGGGATTTTGATATGAATTGTGTTTCATCTGTATATCAATTTGAGAAATAATGCCACTTAATAATATTAAGTCTTTCAATGTATAAACATGTCATGTTTTTCCATTTATTTAGATCTTTAATTTAACAAGGTTTATAATTTTCAGTGTATTAATCTTACATTTTATTTTTGCTTTTAAGTATTTTACTTTCATGTTATTATAAATGTAGTTGTTTTCTTAATTTAATTTGTAGATTGTTCACTGCCATATACTATGTTTGACAAGACTCAATCATCACTGGCTGAAAATGAATATTTTAAAATATTATGAATAACGAATTTATTCTTATGAATATTAAGAATAAATTAAGTAATTTATTCTTCTAAATACAATTGTTGGAATTCCTGAGTCTCAGTGAGTACTTTCCTACTCCCTCTTTTTCCCTAGAGCTGATAAATTCTTAAGAACCTTGTAATTATGTATAATTTAAATATTTCATGTTAGTATTCACTTGCCATTTTTAGGGGAGGACAAGATTGCAGTAAGCATACCACTATCTCCATGTAATTTTAATTAAAAGAAATCCAAAACATTAGCTGACACAATGAAATCATTATCTAGTGCAATGTGCTGAACACAATATATAATATTAATGACAATATCATCCATTTAGGTAATCCCAGTGCTCAGAAGAACAAAATATTTTACAAACACCAGTTCATTAATCCCTACAATATTGCAGTGGTTTGGTAGGATCAGGATTAACATCTTCATCTCAGTTTTATAGCCAGGAAATTTGTGTTAGAGAACAAGCAAACAGTTTGCTCAAGGTCATTCAGAAAATGAGAAGCTGCAGCTAATTTCTAATAAAAGGCTGTCTCATTTGTCAAGAAATGTAGGTATATGCTCATGCAAAATATATACTTCTGAAATGTATGTAAAACCAAGTTTTGTATATTCGAGCATGCTTTGAATGTACGACAGGTGCTATTAAATATACAGCATCTTATGAAACATTTTGTAAAAAAAAAAAATGTGTGTTAAAACTCTCTGAAGAAGCAACCCTTGTTAATAATCCTTGTGTATACCTAAATTTTCATCTCACAGATTTGTTTTCATGGAAGTGACTAAATAAACCTTAATTATAACATTTTATAAAAGGTTTGACTATCACTAGTAATTCAACTGTTAAAAAGAACAAATAAAGTTATAAATAATAAATATCTCTGGTCAGGGATGCAAAATAACAAGCAAGAATAAGGATAAGTTAAAATGATTGCAGAATACTTTAAATTTCCAAATGTTTTAAAATCAACAGGAACTCATTATATGAACCTTAGAGAACATCAAAAGTAAGAAATATATCTAAAACACAGTCTCCCATTAGTTTTGAGAACCTATGGATAGTCTATAATAATTAGAAAAATTCAATTGACTGCTCCACTTCAACAAAAAATAAAAATTATGATAATAATAAACCAGTAGTATTTACTTTCGTAACTTGGAAAACTAGAAAACAAATTAATGAGTAAATCATTTTACAATTAACTAGAAAAGTAAACATCCTGGGTCAACTAAAATGGCTAAGAAAAAGCAAATTATTCCAGAACAATCTGCATTGCTACTGTACTAATTTAGAATTCAGTTACATGGATACACCATTGTTCCAGAATACATCTAAGAATGTGAAATAAAGAAAAACTAGTTTGAATGGCCAAAATACATGCTAAAAATCCACACATTTAAAGCATTTTATGCACAGGCCAGTTCCTCAGGCTGTCACTCAGAATCTAAGTGTTCTAATTTCAAACAATCCTAATCAGGCTGTTTTCCCCCAATTCTCTAGCTTGTATTAAACTGGAAACAGCAAATCAGAGAAAAGGAAAGGGAGGGAAAATGACCAAAAGCCAAGCAAGAGGTTGAAGGAATCTTCTGAAGGGAATCTGATCAGTCCAAGAAGAATTCTCTAAAGATACTACCATCAAAGGTGACTCTAAAAACAAGAGCACAAGCAGTTCACCCTGCAGGGAAATTCAAAGTTAACATGTCCCACCCTCAAGCTCAGCACTGCCGGTCAGTTTTCTAACCTGCCATTCTGCGTTATAAGCACATCTCTAGGATTAATGGTCATCTAAGGAAAGACTTCACCAGAGAATTTAGAAACCAAAACAATCGTAATGAAAATAAAAGCAACTTGGGGAAAACAAAGACTATGCAGAGAAAAGAAAACTTCCCCAAAATTTATCATTAAAATTCTCAGAGATATGAAAAATATATTGCATATACTAAACAAGAACAGGATACTATGAAAAGGAAAATAACAAAACAACAACAACAACAAACCTCTTAAAAATTAACATGATAGGAAAAACAAAAAGAATGGGAGAATGAAGTTAAAGAAATCTCCCAGATTCCCAGAACATAGAGCAAAAAAAAATTTTTTAATGCAAAATGAAAGAAAAGGTATAAAACAGAGGGCCAATGCAGGAGGTGCAATGTCCAAATATAGGAATCCCAGTAAAGAAAGAACAGAAATAATGAATGGGAGAAGATCATTACAATTACGATATTTTTTATTGTTAAATTTGTTAGGGTTACATTGGTTAGTAAAAATTACATAAGTTCCAGGTGTACAACCCTATAGCACTTTGTCTATGTGTTATAATATGTGTTCACCATCCAGAGTCAGCTTTCTTTCCATCACCACATATTTAGCTCCCCCTCCTCCTCTCCCACCTGCCCCCTTACCCTCAGGTAACAATTATTATGATTTTAACTATTAAAATTGTAAAAGTATTCTAGAAAACATCTCAGAACTGAAGGAATTCAGTTTCTGGGTTTAAAGGACCCACTGAGCACGTAGCACAATAGAAGAAAACTGATCTCCACCCAGGTACAGCATTGTGAAACTTCAAAACACTGGGGAAAAGAGAAGTTCTTACAAATAGCCAAAGAAAAACCGTAAGATTGCATCAAAGAATAAGGAAGCAGAATGCCTTTTAACTTATCAACAGCAACAATGGAACAAGAAGACAATAAAGCAAAACCTCCAAATGACAGACAAAAATGATTTCTAACCAAGAAGTCTTTATCCTGTCACTCTAAAGATGAGGGTAAAGACACCTTTAGATATACAGGGTCACAAAAAAATTCATCTTCCATGTTACCTGATCTCAAAAGATACTGAATGATGTGTTCCACCAAAATAAGAAAGTAATCTAAGGAATAAGGAAATGTGAGATACAGGGAGCATGAGATACAGCACAGATAAGAAGCAAATGGAATCCTCAGAACACTGAAGAATAATCCTAGGATCAGAGCTGTGCAACCAATACAGAAGGACCTGACCCAAATGTCAGCAATATGGCCCAAGAGATAGGCATGCTGCGGCCTGTTGTCACAAAAACCCCTTCCCCTTTCTTTAACCATCTTTTCTACTGAACATAAAAAGTCCAAGTGAGCCTCACCCACACTCATATCTGTACTTGGCTGATCTAAGCAGTTAATGGAGTTCCCACTCTATTCCCACCTACTCCCAATACAACCATGATGTGTTTATCTACTGAGGGTGTTCCTTTCACCCTACGATGGCTACTCTGGTCTGCTCTGGAGAGTTGGAATGAGCATAGTGAACTCAGAAACAGAAAACAGAGAAGCGCTCATCCCCTTACCATATTTCTCCCAGGTGTCTAAAACATGACGGACAAAGCAGTCCTGCCAATTGTTCTGACTATGGTAAACCCTATGTTTCCCAGGGCTCATTCATGACTTTGCCAGCCAACTTTCCCAGAAGGGGCTTTGTAAACTTCCAGGGGAAAATGAAGCCCAGTTATGACCTAGAGATGCAGTTCGCTTTCCCTAATCATAGGGAACTGCCGTGGCAATGCTGCCCTGCTCTCACACGCTAGGTAGAGATAAGTTACTTCTTCAGCAGCAACAATACTTTGTTTTAGGCAAACTATCAGTGTGGTGGTTACCTGTAAAGAAGAGCAAAGAAGCATCATGGGTTTATTTCTTGGGGGAGAGGGAAACAATGGGAGAAGGGGCACACAGGGGGCACCTAAGGTATTGATGACGTTATTTTCATAATCTGGAAGTTGGCTACTCAGGTGCTTACTTTATTATTATTCTTTAAACCATAATACACATTTTATATACTCTTCCTCATGTAATATACATCTCACAATTTTAAAAATGAAAACAAAAATAGCAAAAAATGGCTAAGGCATTAAGGAATGATTTGTTAATAAATCCAATTTTAATAAAGTAAGTTAGTGCTTTATTAAAATGACTGGAAAGCGACAGCACTTTCATAATAGGTGCAATGATGTCTGTAGCAGAGAGCTGCAAAAAGAGTGATCAGTATGAGCTATCAAAAATTTAAAAATAAAAGGCAAAAATGAGTAGGTAGCTTGACAAGACATTTATGCAGGTTTGTGTTGCACATATGACTGTTAACTGTTGAATTGAATCAAAGCATAAACTACATTTGGAAAGATGTCCATAGTCAAGAAACCACTTAGTGCTGCACTGGGTACACACACACTCAGCGATTCCAACCCCAGTCACTCTGGAGGCGCCATCAGCACCAGGAGCTGAGAGAGGGAGCACCTGACTAAACTTACTTGCATTACAGTGAGAGACATAACATTGAATTTAGAAAAAACAGAAAGTACAAAACACCGACACTGTAATTAAACTTTGGGCTTCTACATATTCTTATCAATTAATCAGTAAGAGTTGTCTCCAGATCAATGGTATTCATTCCCAGATCGATCTTCACCGGTGCTATGGCCACGGGGGCCCTGATCTGCCGTGTGGCAGGATAAGAGGTGTCTTTCCAAGGAGCCCCAAAGGGAGATCTGGGTTGCAGATTACATGTGGAAGCCATTAGCACACAAGCTGATGCCATGTCTGTGGATGAGAAGATCCAGAGTGTAAAGTGAAAAAAGATGAAGGAAGAAAGAATCAACCACAGTATTAGCAGCTGGTACTTAGTACCAGTAATCAGTAGTAACGTCACTCTATTTCTCACACACAATGTGCTAGTCCACATGTAAGCACTTGACATGTACTATTTCATGTAATTCTCCCAACAATGCAATGAGATGGGTACTGTCATCACCGCATTTTCTAGACTCAAGAGACTCAAGGAGGTGAAGCAATAAGCTCGAAGCCAGAAAGCTGGTGGAAAATAAGGAAGCCAGTTCTAACACCCACGTCCACTAAGTTTTCAAATACTGCAAAATCTAAAAAGAGACATACATTTAATATGAGTGTGCATTCATATACTGGTCTAGTCTTCAGACTATAAAATATTCTTCATAAATGTTGATGTTTTTCAAAGCAGGCCACAAATTTCTTCACCCCAAAACCTCACACAGACAAGAAATTAGGCGTAATTTTACAAATCAGTCCAAAACAACTTTCAAAAATAAAGGTTTAAAACTTCAAGTTAAAATATAAGCCAAATTAGCCTCAGGGTTGTTAATGACCAACTTTCGTAGAGCTGGTTTCTTTAAATCAATTATGATCGATACAAGCCAGATGGCTGGACTGTCAAAGTGGATAGAGCTGTCTGTATGATAAGGTCACCGCATCTGTCACAGGGAGACTTTAGAAAAAGTGTCACATCCAGAAACTCCCTAACCTCACAGCCCATATATCTGAGAAAAGCCCATCAGGGACCAAGATGTGCAGTGAGGGGATTAGATGGCGTCACAGTGTTTGACAATGTTTGCCTGTCAAATTATGTTTGCATTTCTATTTTGGGTAGTAAAGAAAGGAAGCAAAATCAAAAGCTCTCCGCAGCCTAAATAGCACCTAAGGGGTTCATCAAGCCATGTGATTTTATTCCTTCATCTTAAACCACTTTTTACTCCATCTTACTATAAACAATGTAATCTTAACAGGCACCATACTGTGTCTGATATCAGGAAGGATATTACCATAATTAAATGTTATCTCTGTGAGCATGTGCGTGCTACAGGTTGAGACAAGATCGTATATGGTATTATATTACAATTTGCAAAATCATCTCACTCCTGCTGCTTCAGAAACTCGCTCTAGAATAGCAATGACTGGAAAGCTACAGCCCTTTCATAATGAAGGTGCAGCGGTCTCTGTAGCAGAGGGCGGCAGAAACAGCGATAGACACCATCTATCAAAAAATAAAATGTAAAAGAAAGTAGGGAGCTTGACATTCCCCACAAATATTGTATTTATTCACACAAAGCTACAAGCACCAGTCCCCTGTGTGCATTTCCATCTCGCAAGTTCTGCACTGGGGATGCCTCCCTTCAGGGCAAAACAACCTAGAAATAAGAGTAACTGCTGTGCTCACGCAGACGTAACGTCCTCACAGGAGCATTTCTGGGGCCTCTCTTTTTAGTAAAGTCATAGATGAAAACAAAGCCTTAGGAATAAGCATTGCCTTGTCTGAAATTGCATCTCTACTAGAATGACTGTTAACTCTCATGAATTTGTTGTGGACACTTTTCATTGGAAAAACGGCATGACCAACAACAGCAATTATTCCGTGTTGATACAGGGACTCAGATTGTTAGGCTGCTTCACAACCATGATTCAATCTGGTGACCTCTGAAGAGGAAACTGGTCACACACTGCTAACCTACCTGTGGCAGGCGAGAGGACGGTGATGCTGTGGCCGGTAGAAGTCAGCCCACTGAGCCTGAATGTGTGTACCCTCACGACACCAAATGAAGGAACCAACGGACCATTCAGAATGTAACAAATGAAACTATACCAAGAAGCAAAATATTCAGAATACACATTCTTCATAAAATAGAGAAATTCACCATGTGAAAATGCATTGTTTTGAATTTTTTGGAGTGTATGCCTCACTGTTTTAAATTTTGACCTTTATCATGCAACCTATTCCAATGAACTCATTTGTTAATGCAATACTATATGCTTTTCCCTATATTTAATAATTAAAGTGAAACAAGATAAAGTCGATACCGACAACCTCTTTCTATAATGCTGAAAAAACAATGTTAAAAATAGAACTCAATACCCTGACAAGAAGCTTAAAAAAATGTATATGTGTATATACATATATGTATTTGAAAGAAGATAGTTTTACTCAGAATCCCTTAAACAAACTGTGGGAATTACAAACACAGCTACAAACAAGGTTGCAAAATGATGATGATCAGAACATTGACCACAGCTAACATATAGACCATACACAGTCGGCCCCAACGCTGTCCTTGGAGCTTCAGTACGCAGCGAACACGGGACCCCACTGTGGTGACATGGAGGCAGGGCGATAGATGGGTCCAAGTCACACAGCCACTTCCTCTGTGCTAAATGGGAATGCAAGACCAAACAGTGCCTCCAGGGCCCAAGCTCCTAACCACCGTGTCACATGTCTCTATTCCTGGGGAAAAGTTTATCAGTAATTTTATTGTACAGTTAAGATCTTATTGAATTTTATAGGGACAGGCCACTGGGAAAACATAACGTATTCCAATTATGCACAAAATTTTTCTGCAATTTGTAAACTGAAATTTTGCGACATGTAGGTAAACAGACTGTGCTAGCATGTGAACTCAGGACACAGCTCGGGCTGGAGGGACAGGGTGGCTAGTGGCGGTCTCAGTGGGAAGCAGGACATCATCACCACTGTTTGTAAAGAGAATAACTTGGTCAACATTGTGAGGATTCTACGCACAGGAAAGCCAGTTAGCCCTGTCTCACACTCCAGCTGTGGACATGAGCGGAGGCAGCAGCGAAGGCGAGCGGGGCCTCCTGGAGAGGCCAGCTCTGAAGGAATTGTGAGGATGCTACGGTCCACATGCTGTGGACACATGACTACGGCTTTATGCTTGAAGGACAGGCAGATGGTGGCGTCCCTCATCAACCAAGACAGGGAGTACCTGGAGTCCTAGCACTTTAGGGAGACAGAAAGAAGATTTTAAAATACCTTTTTACAAATTTAAAGCTTGGGGAAGCTCCTTCTTCCCATCCAAGGAGTTCATAAATACGGACAGCAGAGCAAGTTCTTCACTTACAAGTACCACTTATAAACAGGTAAAAGATGACATTCGTCGGCATCAGTCCAGCCTCTAACGGGCTGTGAAATCCTCAGAAAGCCACAGTACCAAGGTCAGTGAGGTCACCTCACTATCCAAATTTATAGGTGAATTCCCACACTTACCAGGGAAGAATAACATTTATGTGGACCAACAGGGAAAATACTATCCTTCAAGGCCATTCCCAGATAGGTCCCCATGCTTTCCACATGTGATAATACGGAGTTTTTGGTCCCCTGACCCCTGGGATGTTTCCCTGTATGTACTTTTTGCATTAATACGTTAGGCTTCAGTTCCTGTAGGAGAGAAGGACAGCTAACCACTAACCCATGAGAAAGACGTACAAATTGGTAGTCACAAAATAGTCATGGGGACAGAAAGTACAGCATAAGGAATACGGATAATAATTTTTGTAATATCTATGTATGGTGCCAGGTGGGTACTGGACTAATGGGGGGGAGGGTCACTTCATAAATTATATAAATGTCTGACCACTATACTGTACACTCTAAATTAACATAATACTGAATTGCCCATTGTAATTGAAAAATAAATAAAAGTTACATTAAAAAAAGAAATAATGGCCCAGAACCCAAGTTAGAGGGTAAGTGGCAGACAGAGAGACAGACACACGTGAAACCATGTGACCAAGGAGAAGTCCCCGCATCACTTCTTGCATGTGATAAATGTTTCCAAATAAAGTATACATTGTAATCTCTAAATTATGCAGCATAATCAGTGAATGAGGTGATCCAAATAGGTGAACCTTATAAACATTTGTCCTTACCATTTTAAATGTTATGTTAAAATTGTAATAGCTTTGGTGGCTTTCCGAATATATTTATTCTTTAATAAAGTATATGAAACACAGCCCCTTTCCTTAAGTATATACACTAATTTTCTTACTATAACATAATGTTATGGCACCCTCAGAAGTTATTATGGACCCGGACTTCTCTACCACCACCCTCAGTCTTCCCAGACTGTTATATTTCCTTCCCTTTCTCCCAAGGACATTGCCCTGTCATTCCTCACTGCTCCATCTAGCACCACTCATCACCCACTCTCTTTAAACTGGACAAAGCTCATTAAAGTCAAATATAAAGTAATAAAACAATGATTTAAGATTTTAAAAAGCAAAAATGTCTTTCCTCTGGAATAAGAAAAAAGTCTTTATTAACAGCTATTCAGAATGTTGGAGGAGGAAGGAGTGTTTGCTTTCTCCTAGGCTGGAACATAGTTGACTTCTAAATAGATGGCATGAAAGTTTACTTAAAAATCTCACTTTTAGGAAGCCGGGATGGCTCAGTGGGTCAAGTGCTTGCTTTGCAGCCCCGGGGTCCGAGGACCAAGTCCTGGCCCTGGCCCATGCAGACCCATATGCTGAACTGGGGTGTGCTTCCCATGCAGGAGGCCCCCAGTTCAGTTCTCACCAGGGCAAAATTTCTATGTGGGAGGCCCCCCACCCCCGTTCAGTCCCCAGCTCATGGGAGTGTGGCTCCCATGCAGGAGGCCCCCAGCTTGGTTCCCGCTTTGTGCAGCCCCCACTCACCTGTGTGGAACGAAACCATGTTGAAAACTGATGACGTACAACTATGGAGACTGTTTTGGGCCCTCCCCTTTTTCTCTGTCTCTCTCTCTCTCTCTCTGTCTGTCTCTCTTTCTCTGTCAAAAACAATAAAATACGGTAAATCTTTTTTAAAAATCTCACTTTTCAAAACGCAACTAAATGTAATACAGAAGGAATGGCCTCTCAATGAGCTGTCTATACCAGAACTTACTCTGCCACCTGCTCAGGCTTAGTCAAACCATTGAAACATTTGAAAACTTGTGAGCTGTTTGAATTGATATTTCCAATTCAAAGTGGAAGGCTGGGTGCAGGATTTGTAATGGAACTTTGCTGCCAATTCAATCTGGTTATCCCATGTATAGACAGATTCAGAGTGACCTACTATAGCAAATCCAGTGTTCCATAAGTCACAGCAGCTATGTCATAGTGAGAAAGGGTGGTCAAATGCAGTATCTGTGAGCTAACACAAGAATGATTCTTTTAACCTTGCAAGAAAGAAATTGAAACTGAAAAGCCCAAGCATTGCAAAATCCCTGACTAATGAAGCTACTAGGATTTATAAAATTCTTTACGTCATTCTTCTTTTCTTTAGTTACTCACATAAAAAAATAGTCCAAGAAAATAAAATTTCTTGATTAATTGTGACTATTTTTTCAGTGTAGGCACTTTTTTGTAAATATATGGAAATCAGAAATAAAAGAAACAATACTCTGAAGTGAGAACAGCACACTGTAGCAGAAGTAATATTTTTAATTTTCTTTTCTTGAGAACAAAATCTAATAAGCATCATTAAAAACTGGTTAATACAATAACTAAAGGGACTGAACTCTGGACTTAAAGATAAAACTCAGGTAGAGTTTTAGCTCTCAAGTAATGTCAAGAATGGATAAACAGATGACAGGTAGGTTGGTAGGTAGGTAGGTAGACAGATAGACAGACATATTTTAATCTTCCCTTGGAAGTACATGCATAAGCTATTTATTATTTGAATCTCCCTTAAATCTCCAGTGTTTCCTCAGCTCATCTTTAAATACAAAAATTTTAGCCATTGTCAACTACAGGCCGAATTACATTTTATGTTTAATCAAGAATAGCAAGCTTACACAGCTGCATCGTTCTGTCTGCCATTATTGTCAATGAGTTGGGACTTCATTTTATAATTACAGCCTTAATAGGGTGTCAGGATGTTATGTAACAAACAGAACATCAGTCTACCAGGAAGCAACAGGACACATGTTACATGTGAAGTGCTGAGAGGCAGGATCAAGTCCGTTGTGTCATGCAGGGGAGGCACTGATAAAGGACTCATTGCTATGCCTGCTATCCACATACTCTGGTAAGGTCGCTAATTTCATAGTCACATCTGTCAGGCACCAGCTTTTCAATTAGAGACATTTAACTCGCAAATTGGCCCTTACACACTAATGAATGATTTTAGCAGAGAAGAAAGTTTGAGATGAACAGAAAAAGTTCTTGGAAAAGCTCTAGATTTAAATAAGCTGTTATTACTGTTTCCTCATGTTTTCAATCCCTAAAACATATCTATTAGAGGAAATTTAAGTTTCATCCTGACAATCCAAATCACATCTGGCTCTGAAAATCAAATCAACACCTTGAGCTGCATCCAGAAACCAACAGGAAGTCAATGTAAATCGGAACAAGAGATAATGTGTTCCATATGAATAGAGGATTTTAAATGCCTACCCGTATTTTCCGGCGTATAAGACGACCGGGCGTATAAGACGACCCCCTAATTTTACAGTTAAAACATAGGTTTAGGCCTATATTCGCTGTATAAGACTACCCCCCACTTCCGAGGCTGTAGTCTTATACATCGAATATAGGCCTAAACCTATGTTTTAACTGTAAAATTAGGGGGTCGTCTTATATGCCCGATCGTCTTATACACCGGAAAATACGGTATGTTTCACAAGCACACCTGCATTCATTGAGTCAACTAATGGTGGTCAATAATTCTGCCTATGCTGATTACTACTCCTAATTCTTAAATTTAAATTCTGTTCAAGAGTAAGGAATCTTTAAATGGCTACTTTAGACTTTGATTACATAATTGTTGGCATATGAGAAAAAGTATTTGGCTTACAAACAATGTTGGATCTATTGCTCTGGTTCATTTAAAAAGCCATTCAGTGGGGCAAAGAGACAACATTTAAAGTTCTACCTCAGCTAAGAATGTGTGTACTGCCTTAATTAGTAGCTGCAAAAAGACTTCAAGGAGATGTAGCTATATGTTTATTTCTTTCTCTAAGTCAGTTTTGTCAGACAAAATTAGGTAATTCTATAGAAGTTAAGACTGCTATCACAATGGCTTATGAATGGAGGGGGAAAAAGCAATGTTTTAATCTTTAATTCATCTTATAGGTGATTCAATGACATATTTCTATGACATGTAGCATAAAACAGCAACAAAGCTCTAAACCAGTGGCTCTCATGCTCAGCTGCACACTGGAGTGCCTGGGAACTTCGCAAGGTACCTGGGCCTGGGCTCCACTGGCAGCAGCGTGGGTTTAATCAGCTGGAGGAGGTAGTCTGATTATCAGGGGCTCATCAGCTCCCGGGCAACTTCAGGGCCCAGAGGGAAAAGCAGCTCTAGGCCGGCAGCAGGTCCCTCAGCAATCCTAGTGCTGAGGCACCACGCAGGAACCTGTTGGTAGCACTGCATATGGTGCGAGTATGACCTGAGCGGATGTGGCATGAAGAGGCACTGCCCAACATCTATGTGAGAAACATGAACAGAAGTCAAAGTGGGCAGCGCAGGGAGAGTCAGGCGCCCTGCTCACTTATGGAGATGCATGCCAGTAAATAAAAGTTCCACAGCACATGCCTGATCTTCCACCAGGCATCCCAAACCAGAGCCCTGTCCTGCTCCTGGAATCTGTAAAGCAGGTAATGTGAGGCTTGGAGCAGATGGGCACAGAGCACACAGTGGGGAAGGGGATCTACCTGTTGATGGTGGTCATTTCACAACTGCAATTTGGGGCCCGAATGCTACACAGGACTGAATGCCAAGCAGAAGCAAATCTGCCTGTAGGATCAGGGGACAGGGCGAACCACTACTCTTCTCATCTCCTAGAGTTCCAAGAATACCGACAGGAGATGAGACAGGACACACTTCTCTAAGACTAAAGGAAGAGCCCACCCCGAAGAAGGTGGGAGGCTGCCCAGATGTGGGAATGGGCCTTCTGCATGTCCCCATATCCAAGCTGGTGGGCAAGAGGTGGGCTCACAGGCCACCCAAGTCAGGGACATGGGTGCAGGCAGTGCTTTCCCATTCACTAACCATCAATGAAGCCAGTTCAGCCTCATCATCATTTACGTGTGCACACTGAATTCTACTCCTGATAGAACAATGAATGAGGGTGAATGATGGTAAGCCATACATAGCATTCTATGTGGTCAACTGTTAACGAATATAAGGTCTCTAAAGAAATATCAGAAGAAAAGAAATTATAATCTTGAATATGATGAACAGAACACATGAATCACTGTCCATCATAGCCCTCAACAAGTACCTGTTCAATTAATAAATAATTTATTCTATGCCAGACCCAATACCTATGCCAATTTTCAATACATTGTTCCCAAGAGTAACAAAAGAAGACTGAAAGAGCTGTTAAGAAATATAAATCCTAGGAATTCATTTCTCTTTTGCTAATTGGCATCATTGATAAAGGCTATTTGCTTAAAACATTCCTATTTCCTATGAAAAGAAGTTAATAATCATTCATATTAAATTACCTGGATGCAAAGTAAAGAATTTAGCAGTTATAAGATTAGACAGTCACAAGATACACTATGCTGATAGTAATAATTTCATTTAAGACAGACTTCTTTTCACATAATTGGTATTTACATCTAAACATCAAGACAAATAATTCCAGTTTAAAGGCAAGTGACAACTTATCATTTTTGTGTATTCTCTCAATAAAAATGAAAATAAACAAATGATCTGTAAGTACATGGGAGATAAAGACCTCATCTTGACAATTAGTTAACCAAATGTGTCAGACTTTCACTATCTTATGTGTAATTGGCAGTACCATTTCTTCATGACAGGACTCATTTTGTGGCACTATAACCTTCCATTAATTCAGCATTTTACAATAAACTTGAATTAGTAATTAGTTTCCATGAATCTTGCTGCATTACCATATGTACTTTGTATACCAAATTTTAATACGACCATCTCATCTGTATTCTCACAATGATGTTAAACCAATTATTTTTATATGTTGCCTTAAATCTACTTTATTTTTCATATTAGAAGCTTTTCCTGGATTATAAATACATAGAGAAAAATAACATTTTAATAAAAATAAACTAGGTAGCTAATCACATCTGGAGTTACACTTCAATCTCTGGATGTGCACCTTTTATTATTACTAATAATTAGTTTCTAGGAATATAGTATTCCATGCTCGAGAACAATAAAGAAGATACACTGTCAGCTCAAAATTCTAAGATTCTAAGTTATAAAGAATAGAGCGGGAGATCCAAGATGGCGGCATGAGAGGAGAACGCCGATAACTGCCTGGGAAGGGCCTTGTGAACAGAGGGGAATCCACAGGGAAAACCCTGAGAAGAAACCTCAACTAAGAGAACCACACAACGTAGAACAACACACAAAGGTTAGAGAAAAAAGGGGAGAGCGGGCGAGGAAAAGGGAAGCAGCAGTTCGGGGACAGAGACTCGGAGCGCAGCCCGGGGCTGGCAAAAACTAAGGGGGATTGGGGGACTACGGTCAAAGTGGAGCTGGATCGAGGGCGGGCTGGAAGCCGAGACCTAGGGAGCGTGGAAGCCCCACAAGACTGTGGACAATTTAACATCTGATCTCAAGGGACAACACGCAGTGCCCTAATCAGATCACGGAGCCTAAAGTGGAACAGGGACTGTGGAGCAGGGCGGCTGCACTTCCCGGCGGGCGGGGTGAGAGCAGGGCACCGGCCCACAACAGCTCGGCACCCCTGATTTACGGAGGCGATTGACTGTGAAGGAGCGCCTTCTGAGGACAGGGCTCTTGGAGTGAGGGCTGGGGCTTGAGTGGGCATAGCTGCATTGGACGTGCTTGGAGTGAATCCAGCGGTCTCAACAGAGCCGGGAACATAGAGCGGCTGCCGCCCGAGCTACAGCCTGTGCGCGCAGGGCTTTCGGCGCCACTGCCAGCGTGCAACTAGGCTTTTGGCGCCCCGCCCACCGGGCCGCAGCGGCACCGTTGCTTGCTTGCCAGCGTGCAATTGGGCTTTTGGTGCCCTGCTCACCAGGCCGCTGTGGCAGCTCTGCCTGCGCGGAAGTGCGCTGCTGGGCGCTCAGTGCCCCGCCCACGGGGCCACTGCACATCACTGCGTGTGCGCACGGGGCTTTCGGTGCCCTGACCACCGGGCCGCCCAGCAGCGCCGCTGCCTGCTTGCCGGTTCACTACAGGGCTTTTGGCACCCTGCTCGCCAGGCCGCCGCAGCACTGCTGCCTGTGCGCGGGACCGGCTTTCGGCGCCCTGCCGACCGGGCCGCGGCAGCGCCACTGCCCGCTCGTGAGCGCGCAGCTGGGCTTTTGGCATCCCGCCCACCGGGCCTCTGGGGCGTGACGGCCCGCGCGCGCAACTGGGCTGCCTGCCGGGTCTCCGCAGTGTCATTGCCTGTGCGCGGGACTGCACGGCCGACCAGGGCCTCTGCCAAGCCCCAGCCCATCCAAGTGCTGCCCTGCGGGCGTGCCTTACAGATACGATTGAAGGAGGGGCAGCCAGGAGGAGGAAAGACCAGAGCTTCTGTGCCCCGCCCCCACTGAACCACCAGCCCCCCTGCTGAAAGAGGAATCTGCTATTGTGTCTCAGGCCCGCCCTAGCTCCTACTCACATGCCCCCACCCCTGGCCACACCTTTACTACCCTGCTATCTCACAGCTAAGACAGCAACCTGAAGTGCCCCAGGACACAGAAGCTGTCTGTTTCCCCCAAACCTCTCCCAA
>PVKE010033722.1:0-17774 GCA_004027555.1 Craseonycteris thonglongyai
AAATATAGAAAAAGAAAAAAGAAAAGGTCTCATGTAATTACATTAGCCATTTCATTTCCTAAATGAAAGTATAGTTTTTTTCTATGAGAAGAATTTTGATACCATTCAGACTTTTTAAATGTCTTCATGTTTGTAAGATAAAATTATGCAAGACTGTACAGCTAAAAAACTCAATAGAAACTGCCTTTGTTCTTGCAATTTCAGAAAACAGTTAAAAAAGCTGTATATAATCAACAAAAAGTAAATGACAGTAGTCATAGCTCTGTTTCATTTCTCACTAAAATGTTTCTTTTTTAATGATCTAAGGAAAGAAACTTTAAGTAAGTGAAGTAGAAATTAAAGTTTATGATTTTTCACGTAAATTTTCATACTATAGTGAGTTGTATATAGTTATTATAGAATCTTCCTGTGCTGGGTGATTCCAGAACATGTTTCATATCCATGCCCCTAAGGACTTTTCTGCCAATCTTTCCCCATATTAACGGTGAACTTAATTTTATTTATTTATTTATTTATTTTACTGAATGTAAGACTAATTAATGAAATTCTAAATGACAGAAGTTCAGGCACATTAAAAAATAGATAATTATTTTCTGGAATGTTAATGGGTACTTTTCAATTATATATAATCATTCTATAGATGACAAGATCACCCAAAGTCTAGTCTCCTGTCACCACATATTTGATCCCTCTCCTTATTCTCCTTCACTGCCTTCCCTCTGGTAACCACAATACTGTTTCTATGAGTTTTGTTTGTTTCTTTCTGTTTTATATCCCACTTGAGTGTGAAATCATATGGTTCTTGCCCTTTCCCATCAAGTCAATTTCACTTAGCATGATGCTCTTAAGACCCATCCATGTTGTTACAAATGACAATATTTCATCCTGTTTTTATGGCTAAGTACTATTTCATTGTATACAAATGCTGTCTGGAAAGTATCCAGCAATGTAACCATTCTCATTATGTTGTCAATGACTACATTTTTTTCTGGACAGCCCTTGTATATCCATCAAAAGATAATAACTCTAGAAATACTAAGGTTGACCATCATAGGACATAAAGTAAGAACATTTAACCTCCAAAAAACAAAAGAGAAAATATATATTAGAAGCTCAATGAATGTATTAAACAACAGACTCAATATAGAAAAATAGATAATCAACTGAAGGAGTGTTTTGTAGTATGTTGGAGACAAAAAAAAAGTCAAATGTGATAGAGAGATTATGAGACATCAAAAATATATTGAGATATCTTAACACATGCCTGATTTCTGTAAAAAGAAAAAGATAGTATTTAAACAGAGAAGAGACAATATTTGAAGGAATAAATTGTAATTATTGAAAGAAAGAAATCTTCAATTCATGAAACCCAACATATTCTAACCATGGTTTAAAACATAAAACCATACCTAGGCATATCATAGTGAAAATCTAAAATATAACAGAGTAAGGGAATCTCTGAATGGTAGCTTGGCAGAAATGACAACTCCAAAAATATCTTTTAGGAAAGAAGAAAAAAGACATTTACACGTAAGCAAATAGTGAGTTTACCATAATATAAGAATGTTAAAGAAAAATAAAAATGGTGAAGAATATACGATGCAAGAAAGAACAACGTGCACCCCCAAAAGGAGTTCACACATGCATGAGTATGTGCTGTGCACACAGACACTAAAACCAGGAAAACAATGGTTTGGAGATTTAAAAAGGAAGCATTCTTCTTAAATTCTTTCAAGAATAAATAAAAATACTATGGAGTTCAATTAAATTGCATTGATTCAAAGGATTAATATTTGGCATTAATCAGTAAGTCAGAAACACAAGATTTCTAAACAGGTTTGCTGCCTCCATATCCTATTCAATTTAAATTAAGTTCTCAGGGACTTTATTATATTTTATTTTAGAAATGACCCAAAATTTCATAATTATTTTTTGTAAGGAATAAGGTAATACTTTTTTTCCAGTTAGTTTCCAAACTATGTGAAAGTTTGAGTAGAGAAATAATTATAAAATATCTGTGCATTTCAAATACTTGCATTCAGAAATTCAAAATTTAGTTACCCAAAAGTTTTGCTCAGCATACTACAGGAATAATAATCTTGGGCTGATAATGAAAAAATAAAATGGAATAAGCATTGCTAAGGGTGTCACTTAAAATGGAATTGGGAGGCCTCTGTATAAATGGTGCCTATGCACGTTTTCACGTCTCAGTTCTTGAAACTATTGTTAAGTTGCTGACATATTGCCCAGCTCAGCTCATGGCTGAACCACAAGCATCTTGGATCACTGATTGGTACATGGACATGTTGGACTTTACTTCCTCTTCATCACGATGACCATACCATCTGCATTCTTCACCTGAAGAGGAACCAATCCCTTTCAACAAAGAGAATCCTCCATTTACATAAGGGCCTAACCAATCCCAGCTGACCTAGCCTGCATGGTTCATTTACATGGAGGACCTAAATGAGAATAACTCTTGTGACTTTATCTTTATAAACTGTTATTTTTGCTCCATTAAGAGCACAACTCAGGTTGCTGCCCTCATCTGTACCACCTAATTCCCATTCTTCCTTTGCTCAAATAAATGTCCTTTATTTTTTTATTACAGACTAAACCTTTTTATCATTTAGGTTAACAGAGCCCAATATGGTTTACTCAAGTAATTATAGATAAAGTAATAAAACACAGCTTTATAAATTTGAAGTTTATCTATGATTATACATTCATAACCACATTTTCTAAGAAAAGTACCATAAAGTGACATTCATTACATTTTAAAATTACAAAGAACATTAAAATGATATAAAATTCTGACATTTTAAAAAATAATAAGCACTAATTTACTGATTCTAAATTTCTTTCAAGAAGATTTTGGTCTAAAAAAATTTTTAGCTCTTTTTTAAATATTCTTCTAGAATTATTTTAAGAGCCCATAATCATTTCATTCTGATGATTCAAAGAATAACTAATGCCTGGCCAGCTGCACAAATACTTTTAATAAATTTGATCTTACATTTATAAAAACTACCAACATCCCAAAATAATGTTATTTTAAAAAATTAAGAGCTCTGTTACAGGTCTGTCCTTTTCTCTTAAAAAAAAAAATATGAAGCAGTCTATAAGGATATTAGGAGTAGTGGGTGCCTTCAAAAGTACAGTATACTTACAAATCATTTCAAAGGTTTTTAAATATTAAGTTTCTTATCAATAAATTTACAGTTTAGTGTGGCCAGCAGAACATGAACCCTAAGTTACAGAACAGGGTGATTGTTATGTAAAACTTTAGAGAGATATAATTAATACACACACACAAAAATTCATTTTATGTATACATCTTGATCTTGATGAGTTAGGACACATGCATACGACTCACGATACCATCACCATAATTAGGGTACTAAACATATACATCATCTCCAAAAACAAAATTTTACAGGAAAAAAAAAGGAGCAAGTTTAAGCTACAAAGCAGAGTAGAAAATTGGATGTTAATAGTCTTCCCGAGAGTAACAATCACTCAATTTAAATTGGTTTAAAACATTTTAGGTTTCTGTTTCTTTACCCACACTTTTAACTATATTATGAGAGTTTTCCATCCAAAAGATGAGGAGAATTAAATCTTATAGAAGTTATAAGAAGACACCTGGGAGAATTATGGGGGGGAAAAGCAGTATACTTTGAAGAAATGACTTAAATACTTTTATTGGTGAAAGAGACCCTTAAAAAAGTTCTAACTTCTGGTTTCATTCTTTGTGACCACATGATAAAACTCGTAAGACACTTAGAACAATGGATAAGAAAACAAAAGACAAAAGTATTTTTACCCAATTTGACATCAAATGATTACTGTTTCCTTGTCTACTGTGGTTTGTAGTTTCAGCTTTCATTATTTAATTTTTCCCATAAAACTGTCCATTAAATGAAACTTTTGAGGTTAGCCATCAGTGCCTTCTTTTTCTGTGAGACTTACTGAGATCCTACAGAGATTGTTTTTTTCTGTTACCAACAGCCCTCCAAAGGATAGCTACCAATACAATCTGCCTTTATGTCTCCCAGATAGGCTACATCACAAAATTGATACATTAGTTTCATATATTTCTAAGTCCTTTTATTTTGTCTCTCCAATAGCCAGTGCTGGGATCCTCCAGGATTCACCTGCTATCAATAATTCCTAACTTACATTGCATTTTCTCCTTCTGATGTAAACCTTCATTGATATGATCTGTGAGTCTTCTCTCTGAGGACTTTGGTAGAGTCCCCTTTATTATGCTCAATACTAAACTGATTCTTCGAAAGGGTTTAAGTTTAGAAACCTATGCTGTGATTTCCCATCACTTCAAGTACTTTAAAGTCTGTGATGTTCTCCGTACTCTAGTTTTGCTGTAGTCATGGAAAATTGGTGATGCTATATGTACCCCTTGTTGATATTCATAGTTTATAAAAGATGTGGTCACCAGTTTTCTACAGAACCAATAGCTGATAACATGAGTTTCTAAAAGTGTCCAGGTCAATTATATTTAAATGTTCTACATTTTAGAGTTGTCAGAGAGTTTTTTAGTTGCATAATTCAGTCTGTCCTCTATCCTTGTATTCCTTACAATCACCAAGTTAGATCTGGGTTTGTTTGTTTGTTTGTTTTTCTTAATAATTCATGAATCTTTGTACTTCATTTTTTCATCATAACAAAAGGTGAGTAATGTAAGGTTGTCCCACTCTTAAGAAAGCCAATTTCACCCTAGTGTTGAGGACAGCCAGATATCTTGCATGTAAAAATACATTTGTTCTATTTTGCATTAGCAATTAATAAGAGTAAAAAGTGTATGTAGCAACACAAAATATAATTTTGATCATCTGGAAAATTTATGAATATATGAAGAATAAATCTCACTAATCCCGTCATTATTATGCATATAGATTATGCATCATTATAATATCATAACTAAAGAAAGAAAAATTTCAGCAAATCTTAATTTTTTCCATTAAATATATTCACTAAAATGTCAATAAAATAAAATGCTTAAAATTTTAGATAGGTGAAAAATCACTTTGATCACCTTACCTATATTTTTCATATTTAAATAAAAAAGTATTGATTAGCGTCCCAATACAATTTTTGTCTGAGAGCTCATTATACTAATATTGTCACCCACTCCCCAACATCCCTTTTGGCAACCATCAGCTTGTTCTCTATGTGTCTGTTTGTTTTGTTTTATTTATTCATTAGTGTTTTTTTTGTTTTGTGTTGTTTTAGATTCCATGTATAAGTAAAATTTTACGGCATTTGTCTTTTTCTGTCTGACTTATTTCACTTAGCAAAACATTCTCTAGGCCCATCTATGTTGTTGCAAATGGCAGAATTTCATTTTATCTTAATTTTTTATTGTTGCCCTGCCAAAATAACTATGCAGAATATTTGGGGAGGCAAGCTAGAAATATATCACAAAAAAACATAATTTATTAGAAAAATATATGTGATAACCTTATAGAACTAATAATGCTTACTTGTGATGAGAAAGGTACAACAAGCCCCCTGTATATGACAACCTACAAGTTAGAGATTATATTTGATAATACCTGATAAAAGTTGTTCTGTTTAAATAACTTCAAAAGGGAAAGGCATAATATTCAATATCAGAAAATCAACATATCAATATGTTTAACATTTTGACTGCTCTTTAAAATAGACCCAGGGAAATGAATAAAGGGAACAAAGCTGATTAGAAAATATACTTATTAGTTTCTTTCTCTCTCCCTCTCTCATTGTTCTCCATACTACTGGGAGCCACAGATAAGTAAGTGAATTAGAACTGAAAGACAGGAAATTTCTATTGGGAGATGAGACATAAGGAGGTCACAATTATCTTCTTGAAGCTATCACATATGAAGAGTTAGATATGCATAAAGTCACAAGTCTAACTCAGATAATCTCAAAGGACCCCTTCAAGATTTTTGATTTTAGAATACAAGTGATGGAAGAGCAAAGGATTTAGAGTAAGACAATAGAATTTGTATGTCAACTTTATCTCTGATTACTATAATATCTAAGTGAATAAATCACTTAGTATTTCTGTGTTGTCATTCCTCAATGATGCATTTGACATACTCATAATACATTTCCCAGATTTCAGTGAAGATATATACAAATATTTGAAATTATAAAAATATTAAATAGCTTTATTTATTTAAATAAAGGTATAAATATTCACATTCAAATTTATTATATTGGTTTTAATTCAGTATTCATACCATATAGCTTTATATTTTCTACATCTTTGCTTTGTTTAAAATGTTTCCTTAATAATCTTTTTTTACAGATTATAATATATTGAGAGGAATCTATAGCATCTTCCTACTGAGAGTACAGTTTTAAAAAACCTGTGTTTTACCTATATGAACTATGGAGAATATTTTTCACACTCAATTAAGTGAATAATTAAGTAATCTCCATTGGTAATAGATTTAATTAATCAGAGAAGTCATGTCTTTCAACATGCTAGCCACAATAGATTTTGAGAGTTTATTCAGTTACATGGGAATTTTGATGATGAACGTATTACGTCTAGGTGACATTACCTTTTTCCTCCTAATTAAAATGCTGCTTTATTTTTCAATTGCAATTCACAGGAAATGTAATATTAATTTCGGCAAATAGGAAGAAAATAAATGTATCAAAAAGAGGAAAAACATGTTTTTTAATAGAAATTCTTATTCGACTTTAGTTTCAAAGACAGATTATATTAATGTCAACAATTCTTCATGCTCTGTTTCTACATTCATATTACGTAGACCTCTTATACTTATAATTAATCTTGACATTTCCTGTATTTATTTATTATGGAATGTGAGTTAGAATCACCCAAGAAGAAAATATTATGTGATAATAATAACCACTAATTTCCAAGTGCTCTAATAAAAATCTTTTTTAAACAATTTTGACTTTAAATTATGTTGAACATCAAATGGTTAAAAATTAAGCCATTATCTCATTGTCTCCATTTTAGTATCTGATATATTTCAATAAAAGTGGTTTGTTTGCATCATGGAAAAATAAATTTAGTGTGATCCTAATAAAAGAATATTAGTTTCATTGGAAGTTAACAGGGAAATACCTTTACACACACACACTCACACACACAAAATGGATTTCCTAGATTATGAAAACAAAGAGACGTTGTAGTTGCAGTGAGAACCATAAAGCAAAGAACCAGCATTTTACCAAATATGGGGGAGGCATTCTTTGATAACATAACTGATAAAAGCTATTCAAGTGAACTTATAAGAAAGAAAAAAATAAAAATTCAAGCCAGAAATAAGGATACCAAAAAGGGTACTGATTCAAAGAAGTTTAAGCCAAGAATAAAATGTAGCATTAGAAAAATGATTCATGGAGTGTGAAAGATATGGTTGATTATGTAAGAGAGGACCTTCTCACAGTTAATATTTTTATTCATGAGTTATTAAGGAGAAAATGAAGTTCCATAGACTTTAGCACTTGTATTGTACAGATATGGCTAAATGAAGTGGAAAAGGCAGTAAAATACATAGAGTTCTTTTCTCAGGAAACTTAGACAATTTCAGCTTATCCGTTTGTTATTTTTCCTAAAGTATATAAAGATAAGAGGGATTTGTCTATATCACTTAAGAGAACTAAATCTTACCTTAGCAAACATATTTTAGTCAGAATTTTAGTGTCTAAAATGTTCTTCAAAATTTGTTTTATATATCATATATCCACGAAAAATGAAGTAGAACTCAATCAAGAAACTGTAATATTGAAAGACAGCATTTATTTTTCATCTGTTGGGTATCATATGATAATATCATAGACTAAATACTTTATATCATTTATTTCACTTAATTTTTACCAATATAAGGGCTGTTCAGAAAAAAAATCAGCCATTGTCAATATACGGTAATGGGAATGGTTACATGGCTGAATATTTTCTGGACAGCCCTCTTACACTGTATCACAGTTTATTATAATAGTCATTTTACAGATGAAATGACTTAGGTTTGGATAAATGAGTCCATCATTCCAAATTTTTAAATGATAGGAGTAAGATTCAACAGATGCAATTTGCTGTTCCTCCCCGAAGTCCTAAATGCTATTCTAATTATAATGCAGTTTCACGACTTCTGTCTTCTATTATATTTCTAGGACTTTTGATGAAAAAAGTTCAGCCAAGGAGACATACTGATATGGCAGTGGTCATCCCACAAAAGTGTGCATCTGAGGACAGGAGTCAGGACATGAATCCATATCCCACTGGTACTTACGGGGGTGCAAAAAAGCCTTCATCAAAGTCTCTACAGTTAAGAGGTGTAGTGCTAAGTGATTGTTACCTTCTACTCAAAACCTTCTTCAGATAGCCATGAAATATTCTCTGCAGTCACATTTATATGTCACTAGTGCACAGAGGTAACATCTATCTTCCCAACATTTCTTTTTTTCTCTATATACCTAACCAATATTATAAAGAAAATAATTCTGCTATAGCAGGACTCATATTCTTGAGACATAATTTCAAAAGTTCTGTTTTCTGACTTCACTTCCAACTTATATTTTTAGTGATGAATTTCTCTGAATTGAAAACCTATACTAACTTATTTTTCTAGACCTTTTTTTAACTTCCAAAGTAGTTATTTCCTCTGATAAACTCTTCAATATAAACAAAAACAATAAGCCTTAGCCTTTCAAGATGTTATGTACCTCAGCAAAGGCTAATTGATGTTTGGGTGCACTGTGTGATATACAAAAATCCCACAGAGATGTTTACAACATGTGGATTATTTCCATTAATATTTGCAATAATATTGCACTAGAATAAAAGAGATTCAATATTTTAAGTCATTCATTCTTATTTAATTTCAGAGTTACTATTTATAGAAAACCACTGTATGTAATAAAGCATAGATATCTTAAATTGTGTTGTTGTGCAATAGTAAAATGAAATGAAATTAAAAGGAGTGGGCCAAGTGACTGTAAGTTATTTCTTTCCAAATGATATGTAATTTTATAGTTGTACTGTTTTTCAGAACCACTATTATAAACAGTATATTGCCTATGAAATTGAAAAAATAGCGTTTTGAATAAACTTTTAGTCAAATGGCACTAATCAATTTACTTCTCATATCAGCACACCAAGTTTGCAAATTAAAGATGGTATCAACTTCACTGTTTGCATGAATTAATTGAAATAGCAGATAAAAAGGCATAGTCCCTGCAACATAATAGTGTGCAATATGACAATTTTGTGTGTGTGTATGGTTATGTATAGTTCACTCTGGATGAGATTCAAAATCACAAACTAGTCCACTTTGCTTGGAAAACTTTTCTAAAGACTATTTCTATTGCTATTATTACTCACTGACTTTTAAAATTATTTTTGTTTACCATTAGAAGAACAATTTGCCATCTGCCATGTCTAGATATGGAAACTAATTGCTAATGAATGTGGCTGAAGTCCACAGGACTATTGAGGAAGGGCTTTGAAGTCAGGCTGTGATAGCAGCTGCTTTTCCATATGTGTGACTGATTACTCTTGTTTGTGGTCACATGTTGCTTTACCTGATAGCTGTGAAGTAGACTGTGTTTTGCTTCATAATTCGTGAAGTTATTATGAAGCAAAATATTCCTGTAGAAACAATGTTTCTGAAGAAAGGTCAAAGCTTTGAGTAAATTAGGAAGAAAGTGTTAAATCTGCACCAGAATTGCCCATCTATCTGTATGCCAAATGAGACTGTTTATATCTTAAGAAGCTTTAGATACCTGATGTGGAACAAATCCATTATCCACAAATCAGTCCTCCTTGCCTCCTACAATAACTGGTATACTGACATTATGTTGTGCTACCTTGTTACTTGTTAATATTTTTGAAATAAAATTAGTGCTGAGGAAAGCAGATGTAAATATATTTTATCTTGTGTGAGAGAAGCAGTGAGTTTCTGAGTGGTACTACCGGTACTCTAAATGTCTCTCTTCAACTGTGGATAACTCTTTTTTAAATATTATCAATAGCATACAGTGAATTCCCTTAGCTATTAATCTGATCCCAAAATGCAGAGTTACTTAAATATTAGAGGGTGATCTTTTAGGTATTTCCCTAAAATGTGATTGTATTATTATATCACATTTTTGGTGTGCTGTTTATTTTTGTTTATAGTTGCAAGAATAAAGATCATCTACACAAGCCCATGTTAGATCATTAAGAATCACTGATGTAAATAAAGAAAATGAAATGACACTATATTAATGAGATTGTGGTTATCATCACACCTGATATTCTGACCCCACTGACCTACCTTTCATATCTTATTACAACTGACTTAATTCTACCTACATTTATTTCCACAAATAACATTCTCCTTGAAGCTTTCCAAATACGGAAAGCTTCCCAGTTAAAGAAAGTGTTCTTTTCTGGACCACTGGCACCTCAGATCACTAGGAGATAAACGACTGAATCCTGATTTGTTTTATGTTTATATATTTTATCTCCATTTTATGTGCTAAGTTTTTCTTAATATGTCCATGGATAAAAAGAGGGGGATGCTAGGATGGCTCAGTAGATTGAGCGCTCATCTTGCAGGCTCAGTGGATTGAGCGTTCATCTTGCAGCCTCAGTCAGGGTCCAAGGGTCATATCCTGGCCCCTGCCCATGCTGACCCATATGCTGAATTGGGATGTGCCCCCAGTTCAATTCTCACTGGATGAGCTTCCCAGGTGGGAGGCCCCCAGCTTGCAAGTGCATGCCTCCCATGCAGGAGCCCCTGGCTGGGTTCCTGCCCTGCTTGGTCTCCGTGCCCAATTGTGGAATGAAACTATGTAGAAAACCAATGACATGCAGCTGTGGAGACTGCTCTGGACCCTCCCCCTTCTCTCTGTCTCTCTGTCAAAATCAATAAAAATAAATTGTTAAAAAAGTTAATGGTCTATGATCTCTCTATATGTATTAATATTAATATACACATATATAGTGTCTATTTTTTAATAAAAATTAAATTAACTGTAATGGAAAAACTAGGATCTTTATTTTAAATATCCTGGGGTTTGTATACCTTTTCAATAACACCACTGATGTCTCTATACATTTCTAGTTTATTATTTTAAATTGTTAGAAAATTAGAAGCAATTCTCCAAATAAGTTATTAACAAAATAGCCACGATAAGCTGCTTAGCCAGATAGTATTGCCAAATAACCACTTATTTTGATTTAAGGCCATCTCAATACTGATTTCTAAATACAAATCCTACAGTTCTGGGAAAAACATAACAGCATTTACAACCATTCACAGTTTATGTTACCCTGAGGAAAAGCAACAGCAATGCAATCATACATTCTTTTTGTACAAAACACTGACTAAAATTTTCAGAGCTTAAAAGACTAATATACCTTTTGTGCTCATATTAAAAACAAAACAAAAACCCTGCATCATAAATGACTAAAATCTGTGAAAGAAAACTTTACCTGAACTAAAACATTATTCTTGGAATGCATAAATAAAACTGTAAAAACACTAAGAGATTATGGGAAGTCATTTTTAAAAGGCTAATGTTTAACCAGAAGTTACATGTGGAAATCTAATATATTCTCTCCATTAGTAATATAGTTCCATTAGCACAATACATTTCATCAGGAACTGTTAAATCTCTTCTTAGATCCTAGCTACTTCAGTATCTAAGAAAAAATATGGAGAAAAAAATAAACATTATATAGGGTAGGGAAAAATCAGATCAGGGAACATGAATACCTAGTTTATAAAGCATGGATTATATAATTTTAAACAAATGTTTAGGTCTTCAAGTCCAATGATGTATTTTAAAAAAATACTAATATTAAACTATTACTGTAAGAAAAATAGCAATGTCTCAGGATCTTACATGTATACTTTTGCAGATAAGATATATATAATCACAATCGTTTTCTTTTCACCTCCTATTGTTCTTTTTTCCCTCTAGTATAATGTTATTATTCACACTAGAGAAAAGAGGTATACTGTATATTAGTCTCTTTATTCCAAAGCTTAAGCATGTATCAAAGTCATATGGAAAAGAGAATGTTTTTTAAATGCAGACTTTTACCTTTACTTTTTTTTGTTTTCATTAATTGTTAAATCTACTGGGTGACATTGGTTGCTAAAAACTACATAGAATCCAGGTGTACAATTCTACTTTACATTGTCTATGATTGCATTATGTGCTCACCACCCAGAGTCAGTTCTCTTTCCATCATCATATATTTGATGCTCCCTCCCTCCTCTCTCAACCCCTTCTCCCCTCCCCCTCAAGTAACCACTAAACTATTGACTGTGTACATAAGTTTTTGTTTCTTTGTTACTTTGTTTTATATTTCACATATAAGTGAAGTCATATGGTTCTTGACTTTTTCCATGCTGACATTTTGCTTAACATGATAATCTCAAGGTCCATCCATGTTATCACAAATGGCAGTATTTCATCTTTTCTTATCATTGAGTAATATTCTTGATTCAGAATCTTTATGGGTGAGGCACAGTAATCTTACTTTTAAATTTCTGCATATGGCTCAGAAGCCAGGGTAATATTAAAAATTGATGCATTATCAATAGCAAGAACTGGTAAATAGTATTGTATATGAAGGCGCTATGATTTGTAGGGAGCATTTAAGGGTTAAAATGTAGTGAAGACCTCTAAATGATGACTGGAGGTATTATGGAAATGTACTACAGCTTTTTCGGCTGGATGGCATATACAGAAAATGCTTTCATAAACAAAACTTTGAAAATAAAACTGGTGAATGAAAAAGGTAATTCACCTGTTAAATCCTTTTCTATGGCATAAGTTTGTGGCTACTCTATAAACACTATATCATTAATCTTAAGAAAAATTCCAAAAGAAAACCATTAGTATTTAAATTATTCTAATATAGTCATAGACTTTGATTTATTAATTATATTCCTTAAAGTAATATACTTAACAATTAGATCTATCTTATTTAAAAGCTTATGAATTTCATTCTATCATATATTTCATGATAAGCCTTCAAAAGGGTAAAAATAGAACTTCTAATGTACTTTGGTTAAAATTTTACCTCCCCCATATGATTCAAGAAGTCAATCATAATGGAAAAGTGTTCTCAGATTAACCTGAACAATTAGAAACAACCATCTGAAAAAGTAGACATAAAATTTTAGGGAAGAAAATTAAATCTGAAGTCTTATAGTCTATAACTACCAAATAAGAAGTCACATTTAGCTATATATGTTTTCTAGCTTCTAGGGAAACATAAACAAAAAAGTAACTCCAAAAACCAAGATTAAGCTTTAGACACTTACAATTATGGTCCACTGAATGGTATTTCCCACAAACAAGATATTTTCAAAGTTAGAAATAGCCTCAGGATAACGATCAAATCCAAGGAAGCCGGGATGGCTCAGTGGGTTAAGCTCTCACTTTGCAGCCCCAGGGACCAAGAATCGAATCCCGGCCCCAGCCCGTGGCGACCCATATGCTGAACTGGGGAGTGCCCCCAGTTCAGTTCTCACCGGGGTGAAGACTCCAGCCCAGTTCCCGCCCTGTGCAGCCTCACTGCCACCTGTGGAATGAAACTATGTGGAAAAACCAATGATGTGCAACTATGGAGACTGTTCTGGGTCCTCCCTCTTCTCTCTGTCTCTGTCTCTGTCTCTGTATCTCTCTGTGTTAAGAACAATAAAAAAAAAAAAGATCAAATCCAGGGCATTTCCAACAGAAACATAGCCTCAGATCAAAGTTTAGATCAAGTGTACATGGTAAAAATTTTTCATAAGATGCTGAAAAGAACATGTATTTAAGGTGATACCTTGAATACTATATCATGAAGCTCTAATTCGTAACGTATGAAAAAGTCTCAAATGTTAAATTCTATTTACACACTAATGAATAAGTAATTTAAAAAAGTGAGAACGCTATCTAAAAAATCAAATATGATAAACAGGAATTTTTTGAAACTCATATTTTAGATGACAGAAAATTCTTATTAGTAAATATGTGGACATAGATACTTTTTTTTTTTGACATCCATAAATCCTCTCATTAAAAAAAAAAGACAATAAAAGAGAAAGCATCTGGGTAATATTTTCAACTAAATTAGATAAGAACCCAATAAACTGAGAATATGGGTAGATTGGAATAGTCCTTTATATTTGAAATATGTAAACTAAAGAACCAAGTTATGCTCTCCCATATTCACCCAGTACATATTGGTGAGGCAGGTGGAGGGAACATGAATGGAATTAAATGGTAGTCACAGTCCTACAGAAATTTTTGAATCTGCCTCAGCACAATTCACAAGTTTCTTGATTAAGATCATTTCTGCTCTTTGGAATTGATTTTCCTTGGATTTTTAACTTTACATTCTGAGTCAGCCTTCTTTTTGATAAATGAATGGTTCCTATGAATAGCTGAGTAGCTTTCTGAATCTGCTTCTTGACATTTGAAGGGTGAGAGCACTGGAGACATTTCATCCTTAACTGTCTCTACTTGTTTTAGTCTAAGACAACGGTGCTTTTGAAATTCTAGTTGTCTTAAAGTGTTTTTTATGGTCCTATGAATATTACTGGTGTTCTTACCATCAAACCTAAGTCACACTAACAAATTTCTTTAGGACAGACTACTCTCATAGAGACACGTGGGTCTATTTCTTGTCTCTCTTTCCCTTCCTCCCTCCCTCTCTCCAGCATGTCACGATATTACCAGAGTAGCCTGGGCTTCTTACAAGAAGAGGACAGAATTCTGTGTTATTTGATTTTACTTTGTACTGTCTTTGAGCTAAGGTACAATTCTGTAAGTTGCAGTGACTGACAGCAATGTAAAATAATTCTTGTTTGTAGACACTTAGACTTAATATTATTTCTGCCATTATTTTATTGGACAGAGAAGTCTCAGGATCTACCTACATTCAAAGAAATAAACTCTCTTCTTAATAAAATGTTTAAGGTCACATTTCGAAAGAACATATGGAATGGAAGCTATTTGGTAGTCATCTTTGGAAAATGCAATCTGCTATAATGCACTTCAACCACCCCCTGACTTAGACAGTATTTAATTTGTTATTATTTCTTTGGGCCTGTGGTACAAAATTCACTATATTTTTTTAGGGTAGTCACATAAATTGTTTAGTTCTCTGACTATGCCTTTAATTTGGAATTTAAGGCCCAGAATGTTTTTTTTCTTCATTTAAATTCTGTATTGCTAACACATACAGGATGTATTATAAAATTGTACACTTGAAGCCTATGTAATTTTACTAACCAGTCACTTCATCAAATAATAAAAGTAAAAACTGTCTATTAAAATGTAGATTAGCAACCTACTATAAAGTTCTCATACTTCTAATCTAAAAAGGAAACTACACATAAAAAGCATATATGCCACTGTGATATTTAAAGTTTTATGCCTCATTTACCCCCTAAAAAAAAATCTATCCGTTTTCAATAAATAATGAAGTATGGTGTACTTTAATTAATTTTTTTTGTAATACATTTTCCTGTTAATAGAAATAAAGTACAAGCAAATATATAAGGACAGAAATTGAGAGGTAAACACTTTGAACAAATATTACATTGAGATATTTACCTTAATTATATATCTAATAAGAAAAACATTAAATATCCAATAGAAAAAAATGAACAAAGGACACAGAGATAACTGACATAAGCAAATACATAGCTTGCTTAAACCATGTTAAATTAGTTGATTTAGTCATCAAAGAATTATAGATTAAAACTAGAAGATATTATTTCTGAACTATATAATTAATTTTACTTACATATTTTCAGAACTGGCTGCCTCACACACTACTGCTACAAGTAAGTTACCAACCGTACCAAATAAAGAACTGACCATTACATATATGGTTCCTTGATAAATGATAAACATACCATTGAAATTTAGTAGGGAAACTATCTTTTCAGTAAACGATTCTGAATCAATTGAATATCCATATGTGTAATAGCAGCTTAAGAAAATAAATATTTATCCCACATTTTCTGTGTATCATTAATCCGGGAATGTTTTAATTGGGTGGTTCTTGGTGGTTTTCTCACAAGTCTGCAGTCAACAATAGTCAACCAGGGTTGGAATCATTCCAAAGCTGGACTGAGGAAGGTTTAACTTCCAAGCTTGGGCAGTTGATATAGGCCTCAGAATGGCTTCCACAATCACTTAGATATACCTCTCTTCAGGGCTGACATAACATGGCAGCTGGCTCTTCTCAGAGTGAGTGATTCAAGAGACAGTGAGTGAGAGCATGAAACATAGAAGCCAGTCATTTTATTACTTAATCTTGGAAGTGACATCTTATCACTTCTGCAGTATTACATATAATCCACACTCATAGTGAAAGAGTGACATAAGGGCATGAATATCAGTAGGAAGGATGATAGAGAACCACCTTAAAAGGCTGCCTATGACAATATAGGAAATATCAAATATAACCATGACCTCATCTGCAAAAGATAAATAAAGCTCTAATTTCAGTTGAAACAGATCTAAAAGTAAAAGAATAAAGCTTCTAAAATAAAGCATAGGAAATAAGCTTCATGATTCACAGTAAGTATTTATTTTAAGCAAAACATAAGTAATAATAAAAAATATGGTCAATTAGGTATAATTAAAATTAAGAATATTAAATCATTCTAAGACATCTTTGAGAGTGTAAAAATCAAGCCAGAGGCTAAGACAAAACATCTGGTATACATAATATCCAAACAAATGACTGTAACCAAAAAATATTTAAAATAAACTAATAAACTAAATAAAACAATAAAAGCAGCAAAATATTTGAACAAGTGCTTAACAAAGAGGATATCCAACTAGCCAATAAAAACTGAAAAAGTAATTTAGCCATAAAGAAAATGAAAATTAAATTATTGAGACACCACTGCACCCAAATGAATGGGACACAATTAATAGAAGTGAGAGCAACAAATAATAGAGAGAAGAGTATGAATCAACTGTCTCATTGTTACTTGGTATAATCACTTTTGAAACATGTTTGGTAGCACCAACTAAAGCTAAGCTATACCCTATGACAAGGCAATTCCAACCAAAGTTATAAATTATATGCAGGAATGTTCATCGCAGCTTGATTTGTAATAGTGGCAAAAGAGAAATAACCATAAATTATAGAAAGTATAAACACGTTATGGTATATTCACATAAGAGAAAACTACACAGCAATGAAAAAGAACAAACTTCTAGAGCAAAATGCATAAATATCACAGACTGAGTGTAAAAGAAAAAAGTCACAGTATTATGATTTCACTTGTACAAAATTCAATCACTGCTAGAACTAATATATGGTGCTCATAATGGTTACCTTACAGTATTTTTCCATATACTCATATTGAACTTGGTGGTTGCTACAATGGTTCATACACAGTAAAATTTCTTTGCCTTATATACTTAAATTGTATACATAATATGCTCAATTAAATATACAAACATAATAAGATAACAGTAGTATTTGTTACTTCCTACTTTGCTATGTTTTGCCTGTTTAATTTTTTATTGGATACAGAATCATTTGTAATTCTGAATTTTTGTGTTAAAAAGTAGTAAGTTTAATATTAAAATGAAAATCAATTTAAACAAAACAAAATTTTTTTGAAAAGCTGAAATCCTGTCATTTGTGACAACATAAATGGATTTTGAGATTATGCTAAGTGAAATAAGTTAAGACAGAAAAAGTGAAGAGCTATATGACTTACTCATATGTGGAATATAAAACTGAAAACAACTAACATAAGACAAAC
>PVKE010033723.1:0-17775 GCA_004027555.1 Craseonycteris thonglongyai
TTTCCATAGAAGGGGGAAGCCCTCTTTCTTGTCTGCCAACACGATCACGACCACTTGAGTAGAGATCACTTCGGCTGCTTGAGTAACTGTCTCGACTTCCACCATATCCGTCACGTGAGCTGCTGTAATCATCATAGCGACTGCTTCCACCATAAGATGGCGGGGGCCCTCGTGTAGGTGGAGCACTACGTGAGTTACCATAACTGTCATATGAATCCCTGTAGGAACCTCCACTTGGATGATCTGAATAGTCACGATCACGACCATAGCCATCTCTATCACTATAGCCTCTTGATGGATAGTCATCACGTGAACTGGAATGACCATAATCACGGTAAGTATAATCTCTTGGTGGTGGTGCATAATCTCTTGTATCACGAGAACTCGGGTAATCTCTGCTTGAATAGCTGTCTTTAGTAGAATACCCATCATCTCTTGGGGACAAATAAACATCTCTACGAGAAGGCAAGGGTTCCCTTCGAGGTGGGCCTCCATAGCTATCTCTTCCACGTGATACAAGAGCTCTTCCTCCCATTCCACTGCTGCTGCGAACTGGTCCTGAAGGAGCAGATCTTTTAGGGGGAGGACCCCCACTTCGTGGTGGTGGTCCTCTTTTTACTGGAAGTGGTCCCCTGGAAGAACTCATGTTAAAATTCATGGAATAACCACCATCATCCATGTGCCCTCCATGTGAGGGAGGTCCCCTGGTTCCTCCACTTCCTCCTCTTCCACCTCTAAGGCCTCTTGGAGGGCCTCTGCTTCTTTGAGGTGGAGGTGGTCCACGTCTACCACTTTCAAATGATGGTTTAGTGGCTTGTTCTACCTTGATGGCTTTTCCATCTAAGGACTTTCCATTCATGTCTCTGGCTGCATCCTTAGCATCTGCTGGGCTTTCAAAGGTGACAAAAGCAAATCCTCTTGATTTGTTGGTTTCACGATCTTTCATTAAGAGTACTTCCACTATTCGTCCATATTTGCCAAATACTGCCTCAAGGGCTTTCTCGTTTGTTTCTGTATTGAGACCACCAATAAAAAGCTTTCCTGGGCGATCTGCTTCAACCATTTTTTCCCCCTGGTGAGAGTCGGAGGGGTGACGACGGTTTCAAGCTCCTACAAGCTCTAGGACAGAGACCTCCTAGCAGTTCGGCACGAGGGAGGGCCGCTTTGTCCGAAGACGGAAGAATGAACCCGCTAGCACTACTGCGCAACGAGGGCGAACCTGCTTCCTCTTTCTTGATGTACCGCACTGTAGATTCATTCACCCCGTCATGGCGTGCCACAGATGCATCACTTCTGCCCTCTGATCCTATCTAAAAGTTTCACTTTTTCGCTGATGGTCATCATCTTCTTCCTCTTGGGTGCCCCGGAGGAAGCTTTTGCAGGGGCACTGCGCTTAGGCGGCATTATAAGGGCTTAATTAATAAAAAAAGTTATCGCTTAAACAAAACAAGTTATCGCCAACACAACACTAAAATACGGTATGCGAGACAGTCAACATCATGGACAAGACTGGCGAGATACAACAAGAGAAGATGCTAGGTGAGGCTGCGATGATGCGCAGACAATCAACTCACAGGGATAAATCCACTCGTACTCGCATTGGTCGATGTGGCACCAGAAACCAATCACGCGCCTTTATGAGAGCCCGTGGGATGGACTCTGAGTCAACTCATCTCTTTGTTTGACATGCAGGGATCCTTCTCTCTCGAGCATCCACATGAAACAACGCTCCTTTCCGCAATGTGGCTGCCGACATGGTTGTATTTTTTCATTTTTATTTTTTGATGAATATTTTGGGAAAACCCGCGAAGCACTGAAGCCACAAAACATGAAGCGCAAAGTGGCGAGGGAACACTGTAGCTCACTTGTTTTCTTTCTCAAAGCCAGCTTCCCAAAACAATGTGCACATGTTTTCAGGGAGGAAACAAGGCAGTTCCTCTTCCTATCTTAGCATCACCACCCTGACAGGCCTTCCCCAACATGGCATTTCCAACAGCACTGATGCCCCCACTGGGTTGGGAAGGATAGGCAGCTCTGACAACAGGGAAGACTCTTTGCAGGGTACCCAGTGCCCAGGGAACTCTGGAGGGGCACTTGCAGGAGAGAATGGAGGTGAGTGTGAATGTGAAAAATCAGACATAGGGATAGACTACTGTAAAGGGTGAGGTTGAGAAAGAGACAGGGGGGTGGGATGGTCACTGTTACGTAGATGGTGAAGAAACCCTGGCTGTGGGGGAGGAGTGGATAGCACTGACAAGGAGCAAGGTTGGCCAGCCTGACCACTCCCCTGGAGGCTGCTAGGAGAGCCAGGAGAATTGCCGGTGGCCGTGCTGGCCAGGGGAGGGGGCCCCAGGCCACTGGCCCAGCACTGACCCAAGGTGAAACCTCTGTAGAGCTGCAGGTAGGCAGTGAAAAGGCGGGCCAGGCAGGTGAGAATCTTGCCACTGGTCTCTCCTCCGTAGATCTCGTAGCAGCAGTGGACCAGGCCGTAGGTGGAGCTCCCGTAGTGTGCTTTGTCCAGCACCCCGCAGAGTAGCTCCCCTTCCCTGATGATCACCTGCAGAGGGGAAGGCCACCACTGCTGGACTGAAGGCTCCCTCCTGTGGGAGCCACCCGACCCTTTACACTGTGTTGTATTACCGTATTTTCCAGCGTATAAGACAACCGGGCGTATAAGACGACCCCCTAATTTTACAGTTAAAACATCGGTTTAGGCCTATATTCGCTGTATAAGACTACAGCCTCGGAAGTGGGGGGTAGTCTTATACAGCGAATATAGGCCTAAACCTATGTTTTAACTGTAAAATTAGGGTGTCGTCTTATACGCCCGGTCGTCTTATACGCCGGAAAATACGGTAACCTTGTTGGGTCTGTTCCTCCGCTATAACCTGCTTCAAGTCCTTCATGGGAAGAGGTATGGTATAAATGGAAGCAACATTTTTTTTTTAAATACAGCAGGTGAGCACATATAGAACATTACAAATTATTTTCAGAAACTATACCACACAGAGATGGACACGTTAGTGTGTTTATATATCTTTCTACTTCTCCTGCCTACTCATACCGACTTGAGGTCAGGTACCCTTGACAAAGACTTTGTGAATGGAAATGAGAACATTCAGAGTCTAAACTTCACAACCATGACCTTGGCCTAGGTACTCTGGGCCCTGGGAGCAAGAAAAACATAACCTTTCTAACGTCCTTTAATGCCTGAATGTCACAAAGAGGGGTTAATGAATTACAAATGAATTAAAAGATGGATTTCTAGTTGCAAAATATAGCATGCATTAAGCATATGATCTATAAAGGGAAAGAAAAGTGGCAAGCTTCAACACTAAGGGGATATCTGTTAGACCTGGTGACAAAGCACTTGGAACCTGGAGATACTCCCTGCTCCTTCCCCACCAAGAACATGCAGAGGCCTTGGAAATCTTTAGTGTGGGGCCATAGTCTTGCTCTCTTCCAGCGCACTGTGCAGAGGTTTGATGCCCTGGGCCTGCCCCCTGAGGCCTGGTTCCCAAGGCACAGAGCAGGGAGAAGTGGAATTTCACAGAAGTTCCACAACCTTAAGCCACTCAGGGGTCTCAAGGGAAAACATACTTCCAAGCTTTGCAGAGTCAAGTCCAGAGGCCTTCTGCTGCAGAGACCTTCCCAAGGTGGTTGCAAATTTTATATTGAGAGTAAAACACAAGCTATCAACTCTGATCCTTTCTAAAAAAAAAAAAAAACAACTTGGGCACACCTCTTCTTATGAGCCACATACCTCCTCTTTCTGGGCATGTGCCTTCACTCCTCTGCTCTGTTTTAAATTGACTTGTCAAAACCCAGGACTAACAGACACCAACTGAAAGAGCTGGGCAGCCATACCTGGGACTCGCACATGGAGTCGGGGTCAAAGCCGGGAACAAGCCGAGGCGGCTCCTTCACCCAGGCTTTCCCGCTGATCTTTGCCTTCCCCAATAAATTCAGTGGGATGTGCTCCTCTGGAATTATGTTTACGAGCAGCGTTGACACAACCTGGAAAGAAAAAGACAAAGTTGATGGAAGAAAAGATAAGAAATTTCCTTTTAGGACCTCCTGTCTCTGTTCATCCTGAAAACCAGACAACTCCATTCTAATTAGCTGTAAGTAAGGCAAGAAAAACAGACAAGTTCCACCCTGTAGGACAGGCTTATCTCAGTTCTTACTATTCTTACTTACATGACTTAGGAGGAGCTTAGAAGTGGAAACAAACATACACCACTGAGAACTTCACTGGTGCTTTTACTCCCTAAGATAATTTTTGTTAAAGTGAACAATCCCCAAGACCTCAAAAAACAATATTAAGTTCCTAAACAGACCACAAACAAAGGAAAGGAAAAAAGTAAGTCGCTGTAGGGGTCTTAGTAAAAAGATCTGAGTATGTGGTAAAAATGGAAACAAGGACAGTGGAGCTAAGGGAGGGGGTGGCGGGGTCGGGGCTTGTAATGCTGCCTTTTGCCAGAACTCAACCCAACACCACGCTGTTCCCAGGACTGAGGCAGATGTTGAAGAATGCTCTTTCAAACATCCTTCCCTATCTTCAGGCCATGTCAAAACCGGTGACAATTATTATATACAGTTGATAATGTCCTCCCACAGAATAGCTCTGACTTTCTGGTGGGCACCAAGGAAGGAAAAGTTGCAAAGACTAAGAATCAAGAGTTTTCCCTCTGATGGGCTCCATAAAGGAGGCCTGAGGATACCGAATGAGAAGCCAGCTGCAGCAAAGCTTTGGGGACAAGGGGATGTTCCAGTGTCCGCTCTATCACTGGCTAGCATGTGCTGTGGGGAAATGATCACATTCTCTTAGTCCTATCATTGCTCATTTGTAGAGTACAGATAAGTCCCAGTCATTCATTCAGCAACTATACAACGAGTGCTTGCTATGAGCCAGGTGCTGGGAAGAGCTGTGAGTAAAATATAGTCTGTTTCTGCCTTCAGTGAAGCCTCCATTCCTGAGCATGATCCATGCTTTGAAGGAAGCTGAAGCAGGGAAGGAGGACCCAAAGCAGAAAGTAGGGAGGGAGTAGTCAGGATTTTTAAGTAAGATGAGCAGAGAAGGTCTCACACCAGAAGACAGAGAGGAAGGGAGCTGTGCAGAGATCAGATCATGCATTTCAGGCATCAGCTTTTACTTTGCTATTTGGTAGGTTTTGTTCACAGGAGGAACATGCTTTTTCTATGTTTCAAATTATTTCCTTAGGCTAGATTCCCAGATTGAAGGGAATGAACATATTTATGGCTCTAATATATACTCTTTGTCCACTATTTGGTTTCATTTTGAAAACACTTCTTATGTTTAAATTTCTAATAAATTCTGGACACTAAATTACTTAAGACTTATAATCCATTCACTTCCAAGATAACCTGAGATGGTTTATAAAATGAATACATATAAATAGAGAAAAAAAATTAAATAGGGATGATAGAGTAGACAAATACATACGGTCAACTAAATCAGGGGTAGGGGGGAAGCCGGGATGGCTCAGTGGGTTAAGCGCTCACTTTGCAGCCCCAGGGACCAGGGATTGAGTCCTGGCCCCGGCCCGTGGGGAACCATATACTGAGCTGGGAGCTCCCCCAGTTCAGTTCTCTCTCTGTCTCTGTATCTCTCTCTCTCTCTCTGTCAAAAAAACAACAAAAATAAATAAATAAATATTAAATCAGGGGTAGGTAAACTATAGCCTGCGGTTCAAATCTGGCCTACCATCTCTTTTTGTAAAAAAGCTAAACTGGATCACAGCTATGCCCACTCATTTATGTGTTGTTGATGGCTGCTTTCATGTTATTAATGGCAGAATTGAGTAGTTGCAACAGAGACTATATGGCCAACAAAGCCTAAAATATTTGCTATCTGGCTTTTTTACTCTTTGAACTGAACTATCCATACTTAGGGTTTAATTTTAAATTGCACAATGCCCCAATATTCTGTTGTTCACTTCCCTTTCTGGCCAGAATGGAGAAATGATGACCTGATTTATTCTACCACCAGAAACAGCACCAACAAAAGCAGAAAAGACTATGAAACAATTGTTTTCAAAACAATGGGTATCAGGAAGTGAAGGTCACTGATCAGCAAGTATACAGTAGACTTGAACTACCTAGCAATTGAACCTTTAATTGACATTTATAGAGTACTCCATCCAACACCAGCAGATTATACTACTTTTAAGGGTACGTAAGACATTTATCAAGGCAGACAATAATTGAAACCACAAAACAAATCTCAGTAAATTTAAAAGAATTCAAGTTATCTAAGGTATGTCCTTTGGCCATAATAAAATTAAATTGAAAATCTCTACCAAAGATGTCTCAAAATCCCTAAATATCTGGAAACTAAATAATGGACTTCTAAATAACTCATGTGTTAAAAAAAAAAAAATCAAAAGATAAATTAGTATTTTCAAGTGAATGAAAATGAAAATGCAATATACCGGTATCTTAATTTGTGGAATGTTATTCAAAACTTATAAAATGCCTGAATAAAAAAGAAAAAAGTCTCAAATCAATAACATCTGCTTCAACCTTAAGTTAACTAGCAAAAGAACAAATCAAACTCAATGTAAACAGAAGAGAGGAAATAATAAAGATCAAAGTGAAATCAATGAAACAGAAAAATAGAAAAAGTTTATGAAAGCTGACTCTTTGAGAGCAATAAAACCAATAAACATCTAGGCAAACTGATCAGGAAAAAAAAGAAGATATAAATTATCAATATCAGGAGTAGGAGAGTTGACTTACCTATAGATTATACAGATACAAAAAGGGGGGTAAAGGAGAACTATGAATAACTTTATGCCTATAAATTCAACAACTTAGATAAAATGGACAAATCTTTAAAAATAGCGAAGTTCTAAAGCTCATTCAAAAATAGATAACCTGAATAGCCCTATATGTATTAGAGAAACAGAAATTTTAGTTTAAAAACATTTCTATAAAGGAAACTCCAGTTCCCAATGGCTTCACTGGTAAATTAATTCTACATAACATGTAAGAAAAAAATAATAGCAATACTACACAAACTCTTACAGAAAAATGAGGAAGATGAAATACTTCTCAACCCATTCTGTAAAGCCAAGATTACTCTGACACCAAAATCAGGCAAATCTATTATAAGAAAATAAAAACACAGATCAATACACCTCATGAACACAAATTCAAAAAAAAAAAAATAAAAAATTCTAAAACAAAATTTTAGCAAACTGAATTCAGAAATATAGACAAGATAGTGCCTCACAACCAAATAAAGATTATTCCAGGAATGCAAGGTTGGTTTAACAACTAAAAACCAGTAAAGTCCCAGGTTCATAGATTTAAAGAACTGCAGAGCTGAAAAAGACCTTAGGGATCATGAACCTGAAACCCATTGTTTCACAGATGAAGAAAAGGTCCACAGAGCCAAGATCACATAGCTAATTAGTAGTTAGGTTTTAAGGCTGAAACTGGAGACTCAAACAACAGAAGCACATACTTTACTGCATTTAATTATTTGGTTCCACATATACTATTTAAAAATTTATTTTTATTGTTTTTGACAGAGAGAGAGAGAGAGAGATACAGAGACAAGAGTGAAGGGGGAGGGCCCAGAACAGTCTCCATAGTTGCACATCATCAGTTTTTCCACATAGTTTCATTCCACAGGTGGGTGCAGGCTGCACAGGGCAGGAATTGGGCCGGGGTCTCACCCTGGTGAGAACTGAACTGGGGGAACTCCCCAGTTCAGCATATGGGTCCACACAGGCCGGGGCCGGGATTCAATCCTTGGTCTCTGGCGCTACAAAGTAGGGGCTTAATCCACTGAGCCATTCCAGCTTCCCCTCACATATACTATTATTTTATTACTTTAAAAGGAAGTATAGTATGATGCTTGGGAAGGTAGAAAATTCTGGGTTTGAATCCCAGCTCTCTCCTATAGATTTGTGCATGTAATTTAACTTCTGAATATCCTCAATAAGCCTGGATATCCTCAATTGCTAAATGGTGACGACAGTGGTCTCTGCATTGCAGGTTGGTTGTGGGGATTTAATAAGATAACATATCTAAAGCACTCAGCAAAGCACCAGGCCCCTCCCAACAAATATTACTAATACTACCAACAACACTGCTTATAACCAGCATATTTGGTTTATGAGGACATCAAGTTTAAGGTCGAAGGAAAGGACAGAAACCATGCAGCTTTTCCTAGCAGATACTCCCATGAAACAACCCAAACCTAGGAACCCATCAAATATAAAGTCAGACTATTGTTTGATTTGTCATTCCTGTCTCTTCATGGGCTCTCCTGGGAATAAAACATTTTATAGAAGTGGCCAGTTTCCTTCATACACACACACACACACACACACACACACACACACACACACATACCCCCACATACATACACATACATATACTCGTTAGTTTCTCTCAATTACCTGCTTTCCTGACCACAGTGGAAAAGGCTTCAGGATGGCAGGAGGAAAGAGCTTCACGCGTCCCACTTTGTCTGTGAGTCCTCGGTACACCAGTTCCATATACTGCTCCCGGGTGAAAAAGCAACCTCGAGTGGTCATGTTTGTACCTGAAATCATGTGATCCTGGATCAACCCCGCCAATGGCTGGCCATCCTATAAATCAAAACAGATAGGTGAAGAACAAAGATAAATTTTAATTCACAATCTAGTTCCTAATCATCTTCTTGGAGGCCATCTATCAGTCATAGCCTGGACTTATAATTCATACTATCGTTCCCCCAGCCTCAATAGGCCAGTGCCTAGGCCCCTCATCAAACTTCCTTTAAAACACACAACCAGGGCTTCCTTTCCAGCTTCTACTTTTGCCACTTGCCCACAGCTCTATACAAAAACTGCTTGAAACTCATCCATTGCCCCAAGCCTTCTCTCCATAATCCCATCTGGTTCTAGTTACTCCAGCATATTTTGGCATTTATACATAAATTTGGCCTGGCTGCTGTTAGCTATGTTCTTGTTTTTCTATTTTGGTTTTATGCCTTAGTATTTTTTACACATTTCTGGCCTTGGTTCTTCTCTAAATTAGTCATCCATTCAACAAATAGTTATTGAGAGCCTACTGTGTTGCCTAGGCACTGGGTTAGAACTTCAATCTACTTCAGTGGGCTAAACAGACACAGATGGGGAAGAGCCAAACAGTGAACAAATTATTGGGTTTTTTAAATGCCATGCAGGAAAATAATAGAATGGATCATATAGATTTGAGGTAGAAAGATGGTCAGGAATGGTCTCTGAGGGGCATTATTACAGCAAGGCCTGAGAAGTGACTTGGAGTCAGGCAGTGCATGGAGGCAGGGGTTCAGGTAGAGGTTTCCCCAGAGGGTCATGAGAGAGCCCTGACATACATGATTGGGAAAGAATGTTCCTTATGAATGTCTTTTCCCAAAGTAGCACATGTTTATTATGGTGAGCCCTTAATAAAAGCTGCTATCTATCAGATGTCCAAATAAGGGAAAAGCACCAGTTTTGTGGGTACATTTATCTCATTTGACATATGTCACAACCTTTCTGATCTTCAGTCTCCTGAATCTTATCTGTAGATCTGTGTTCATGGCAACAAAAGGCACACTGAAGTAAAAAATAGCTGTACTCACTGACATTTTTTGAGAAGCAATTTTTGCACTTTCCAACCTTTATGGGAACTTGAGAAAAATTTGTGCCTTGTATCTAAAGATTGTTATCATTTGATTATTTGTTAAGTACTATCTGATATGATGGCTGTTTCATAATGAGGGCAAAGAAATCACAAGTGCAGCCAGGAAGCAGCACCAGAAATTTAACTACATATACTAACTAAAAGCTAAAAAGGATACTTGTCAAACAGTCTAAATCAAGCTTGTCCAACCCATGGCATGTGGGCCACATGTGGCTCAGCAAGGCTTTGAATGTGGCCCAACACAAATTCATAAACTTTCATAAAACATTATGAGATTTTTATTTTTTTTTTAAGATTTTATTTATTTTTGACAGAGAGAAACAGAGACAGAGAGAAACAGAGAGAAAGGGAGGGCCCAGAGCAGTCTCTATAGTTGACATTAGTTTTCCATATAGTTTCACTCCACAGGTGGGCACAGGGCTGCGCAGGGCAGGAACTGGGCCGAGAGCCTCCCACATAGGCCCTGGCAAGAACTGAACTGGGGGCACACCCCAGTTCAGCATGTGGGTCTGCATGGGCCGGGGCCAGGATTCAATCCTCGGTCCCCAGGGCCTCAAAGCGAGCGCTTAACCCGCTGAGCCATCCCAGCTTCCCAACATTATGAGATTTTTTGTGATTTCATTTTATTTATTTATTTTTTAGCTCACCAGCTATCTTTGGTGTTAATGTATTTTATGTGTGGCCCAAGATAATTCTTCTTCCAATGAGTCCCAGGGAAGCCAAAAGATTGGACACCACCTGATCTAACCACTGTGACAGTGGCTTTTTATGTAAACTCAAAGCTAATTATTACAGATGGGCTGAATAGATGCTATAGATGTAATGCAAAATCGGATGGAACACAGCTATTCTTATGAAAGCTTAGAGTTATCAACTTGAATAAAAAATTATACTCTGCATCTTGTTACAAAAACATGGCCTTATTTTGCTTGGGGAAAACCCAAGCCAGTATTATATAGTTGACTCATCCCATACTCTTTGGAAGCAGATATAAATTTTTCCCTTTGTTTTCTTCCTTTAAAGAACTTAATTATAAGTTATGTGATCTATTCCATGCCTTCTCTCTCCATCCAGACTTCTACATGACTAGAAAATTACCTTAATGGCTAAACTGCTTTCAATGTAGTAATAATGACTGGTGGGGAGGAATGCTGATTAAAGCAATTTACTAAGGGTCTACTTACAGTTCAGTATTTCCTAAATCCTGTTTAGGATCAGAAAGACCAGCTCTGAATCAAAACTCTAGATAATTACCAGCTATCTTACTCCACTTAAAATCACAGCAAAATGACATTACAATTAATGTCTATAGTCAGGATACTTAGAGAATTAGGGCATTCTGTGACTTGACTCTTCTAGCTGACTAAGTAGAAGGCAGAAAACCATTCTCAAATCTTGTTAAAAATTTTTCCATAGAGCACTGGCCCTCTACACATAAAAAACAAAACAAAACAAAACAAAAAAATTAATACACAAAGAAACACATAAATAAAGTTTAGCTGTTTTGTGGGGAAAAAAAAACAGTTCCATTCATCTCTTATTTTAAGTAAGAAGACGGGGAAAGCCGGGATGACCCAGTGGGTTAAGTGCTTACTTTGCAGCCCCGGGGACCAAGGATCAAATCCAGACCCCGGCCCATTGGGACCCATATGCTGAACTGGGGAGTGCCCCCAGTTTGGTTCTCACCGAGGTGAGACCCCGGCCCAGTTCCTGTCCTGTGCAGTCCTGCGCCCACCTGTGGAATGAAACTATGTGGAAAAACCAATGATGTACAACTACAGAGACTGTTCTGGGCCCTCCCCCTTCTCTCTGTCTCTGTACCTCTCTCTCTGTCAAAAACAATAAAAATCTTAAAAAAAAAAAAAAATTTAATAAGACAATAAACAACTCTATTAACTCCATACAACCAACAAAAAAAAGTACTTTATCTGAGTACTATGATTAAGTATACTATGGTTAGTTAAGGAAGAGAATCTGGAAATAAAAAACAAAATGAAGACAAAATTTAGTTTTAAGAAATGGAATATTGAACAGAGACGTGGAAACAAAGGGAAATAAATATATACCAACAATGACAAAAACATGGCTTTCCTACTTTAACAAAACCAGTTCTTGTCCTCTTAGGATGGAATGAAAACAATTACAAGAAGAAAAGTGAAAAACACACAAACACACAGAAGCTAAATAATACGAGGTCTGTCTGGGAAAAATTCAGCCATTGTCAATATAACGAAAATGGTTTGCATGACTTGTAGCCTGGCAGCCAAGGTAAGTGGACTGGAATGAGCATGTGTGAACAATGACTTCACTGTATTAGTCAGTGGGGGCGCTAGATCTGTTGAGTGAAAATGTGTGCTGAGTAGCCGTTACATTTAAAATGACTGAGCAAGTAGAACAATGAATCTGCATCAAATTTTACATTAAGCTTGAACATTCCTCCATGGAAACTATTCAGATGATTCATAAGGCTTTCAGGGATGATGCAATGAGTGTTATGCAAATCAAAGTGTGGCACAAATGCTCCAAAGATGGTGAAAAATCTGTTGAAAGTGATCCATGTTCTGGAAGACCTGCAGCAAGCAGAACACCTGGAAATGTGGAACATGTATGAGCTCCAATCAACAAAGATCAGAGATTGACAGTGGTGAGAACTAGAAGCTGATTTGGGGATTCTAAAAACTACAGTGTCTGAGATTTTGATGCAGGTTCTTGGCATGAAGTGTCTTGGCAAGATCTGTTCCATGACTTCTGCTGCCAGAAGAGAAAGAACACCATGCTGCACTTGCTAATGACTTGTGGCAGAGACGCTGGGAGACCTGTGTGAGGTCTCAAGGTGTCTACTTTGAAAGGGACTCAGACATCATTGTCCTATGTCCAATATTTCTTGAACCTTTTATCTTCTTCAATAAATGCCTCTACTTTTCAAATTACATGGCTGGATACTTTCCAGACAGAACTTGTATGCTACTATACTAAACAATGAATGGGTTCACAATGACATCAAAGAAGAAATCAAAAGGTACCTTGAGACACATAAAAATGAAAACACAATAACCCCAAATCTATGAGACAAAGCCAAAGTAGTTCTAAAAAGGAAATTCACAACAATACAGGCCCACATCAAGAAATAAGAAAATTCTCAAATCAACAATATAATCTTACACCTAAATGAACTAGAAAAATAAGAACAAAGGCTAATCTGAGTAGGAGGAAGGAAATAATAAAGATGTGAGTCAAGATAAACAAAATAGAATCTAAGGGAAAAAAAACAACAAAAAAACAAAGATCAATAAAACCAAGGGTTGGTTCTTTGAAAAGATAAACAAAATTGACAAAACTTTAGCCAGGTTCATCAGGAGAAAAAAGAGGGGGATGTAAGGATAGCACAACAGGTTGAGTGCTTGCCTTGCAACCACAAAATCTGGGGATTACATCCTGACCCCGGCCCCTGCAAAACCACATGCTGAATGAACTAGGGTGCAACTGGTAACTGCCGGGATGGCAGTGAAGGTTTTCAGAAGGTTCTCGCCTCCCATGTGGGAGGCCTCCAGTTCAGTTCCCATCCTGCATGACCCCACATCCACTTGTGTGGAATAAAATGTCATAACTAATGATATACAACTATGGAGACTGCTCTGGGTGCTCAACCCTTCTCTCTGTCTCTCACCTTCTCTCAAACAATAAAATAAATCTTAAAAAGAGAAAAAAGAGAGGGCCCAAATAAATGCAATCATAAACGAAAAAAGGAAAATAACAACTGATACCACAGAAATACAAAGGGTTATAAGAAAGTACTATGAACAATTATATACCAACAAATTGGACAACCTGGAAGAAATGGGTAACTTCCTAGAAATATGTACGCTTCCAAGACTGAATCAGGAAGAAATAGAAAATCTGAACAGACCAATAAATAACATCTAACGAAACTTAATCAGTAACCAAAAACTTCCCAACAAACGAAAGTCCTGGACCAGAGAGCTTCACAGATGAATTTTACCAAATATTCAAAGAAGAATCAATAACCTTCTCAAACTATTCCAAAGAATTGAACAGAAGGGAAGGCACCAAAATTAATTTTACAAAGCCGATATTACCCTGATTCCAAGATCAGACAACACTACAAAAAAAGAGAATATCCCTGATGAATGTTGATGCAAAAATCCTCAACAAAATATAAGCCATCCAAATTCAGTAATACATTAAAAAGATCATACACTTTGATCAAGTGGAATTTATTCCTGGGATGCAAGGTTGTTTCAATATCCACAAATTAATAACACAACATACCACATAAACAAAATGAAAGATAAAAACTGTATGATCATATTAATAGATGTAGAAAACGCATGACAAAATCCAATATCTATTTATGATTAAAAAACCCTCAGCAAAGTGGCAATAGAGGGAGCATACTTCAACATAATAAAAGCTACCTATGAGAAACACACAGCTAACTTCATATTCAACAGGTAAAAGATAAAAGCATTTTCCTTAAGATTAGAAACAAGACAGGATGTCTACTTTCATCACTTTTATTTAATATAGTACTGGAAATCCTAGCCAGAGCAATCAGATAAGAAAAAGGAATAAATGGTATCCAAATTAGAAGGGAGTAAAACTGTCATTTTCCCTTGCCCAAGGACACATGAATATGTGTCCTTGGGCAAGGGAAAAGAAAAAAATAAGCGAATGGGACTATATCAGACTAAAAAGTTCTTGCACAACTAAGGAAACCATCAACAAAATGAAGATAACCTACTGAATGGGAGAATATATTCACCATTGATACATTCAATATCCAATAAAGGGTTAATATCCAAAATATATAAGGAACTCATACAACTTAACACCCAAAAGACAAACAATCTGATTAAAAAATAGAGGACCTTGGGGAAGCCGGGGTGGCTCAGTGGGTTAAGCGCTCACTTTGCAGCACCGGGACCGAGGATTGAATCCCGGCCCCGGTCCATGCGGAACCATATGCTGAACTGGGAGCTGCCCCAGTTGTTCTCTCTGTGTCTCTGTCTCTGTATCTCTCTCTCTCTCTCTCTCTCTCTCTGTCAAAAATAAATAAATAAATAAATAAAAATATTTAAAAACCTCAAGAAAAATAGAGGACCTGAACAGACATTTCTCTAAAGAGAATATACACATAGCCAGTAGACATTGATTGAAAAGATGCTCAACATTATTTACCATCAGAGAAATGCAAATTAAAACTACAGTGAGATATCATACTTGTCAGAATGGCTATCATTAATAAACCAACAAACAACAAGTACTGGTGAGGATATGAAGAAAAGAGAACTCTCATGTACTATTGGTGAGATTGTAAATTGATGCAGCCACTATGGAAAACAGTGTGGAGGTTTATCAAAAATTTAGAAATAGAACTACCATATGACCTAGCAATCCTACTTCTAGGTATTTATCCAAAGAAATCCAAACACTAATTTGAAAGGACATATGCACTTCTATGTTCATTGCAGTAATATTTATAATAGCAAAGGTATGGAAGAAACCTAAATGTCTATTGATACACGAACGGATAAAAGTGGTACATATACACAACAGAATATTTCTCAGCCATAAAAAAGAATGGAATCTTACCATTTGCAACAACACGAATGCACCTAGAGGGTATTATGCTAAGTGAAATAAGTAAGACAGAGAAAGACAAATACCATGTTTTTGCTTCTAAGTGGAATATAAAAAACAAAATAAACAAAATAGAAACAAACTCACAGATACAGAGAACAAACTGGTAATTGACAGATAGGAGGGGAGTTGGTGTCTGGCTGAAAAAGGTGAAAGGATTAAGAAGTGCAAGTTGCCAGTTATAAAAATAGTCACAGGGATGTAAAGTACAGCACAGAGAACATAGACAATAAATATTATGTAACTACATGGTATCAGATAGGTACTAGACTTACTGAGGTGAGCACTTCATAAGGTATATAAAATGTCTAATCACTATGTTGTACACCTGAAACTAAAATAATATTGTGTCAACTGTAATTGAAAAATAAATAAATAAATAAAAGAAATTAATTTACTGATATAAACTTATTTACCTGTGTTCTGCCTGTTGCCTGACCTAAAACTCAGGCATGTGAGCATGTGATGAGGCATCTGTATTTAAACTGGCCAGCCCTTTGTAGGACCCATGTAAGCATGGAGCCCCCTATTGTACCTTTTAATTAAAATTAAGTATAGAACATTCAAGTTCACTGTTCTGAGAATTTTGTAGCACCTCAACTTCCCACATAGCTAATACCCAGAGGTCACTCTACCAGCAAAAAATGAAGCATCTGCTACTCTCTGGTAGTGTCTTCTATGGTGAAATGTGACAATGCCTCTGAAGAGTCAGAGAGCAGACTCAGTACCTGGAGCCACTGACTGCCATGTGTCCTTACCCAACCCTAGCGTCACCTGTCAAGGGGCGGAGCACATGGACCTGGGGGGCTGGTCACAGGTGCTGGATCAAGTCCTGGACTCACTGATGGCTGGCAAGTTACTCACCTGTGGTTCCTCATCTAAAAATCACACCTGCCTTAGAAGGCTGTTGTGAGGACTGAACGAGAATGTTTCCAAATTGCTTAGAGCAGGGGTGGGCAATTGTTTTGGCTCGGGGCTGCTTTGTGGAAAGAAGGTTAGCGGAGGGCCACACCTTTTTAAATGATTGCATTTATTAGTTAACTTTGCATTTCAGAAAAGATATAGATTGTATCATAAAAATCTGATGTCTTGGCGGGCCGCAGTTTGCCCACCCCTGGCTTAGAGCAATTCCTGATGAATAGCGGGTGCTCAATAGATGAGCTTCTATTGCCACCACTACTACAGCTATGACCAGTATTATTTACCTGAAAAGACAAAAAGCTAATTTTCAAATTAGTAATATTATTTCCTTCTAAGTAGCTCACCTAATTATTGGTAAAATTGTAAGTAAAAATTAGGAGGAAGATCCAAGATGGCGGCATGAGAGGAGAACGCCGATAACTGCCTGGGAAGGGCCTTGTGAACAGAGGGGAATCCACAGGGGAAACCCTGAGAAGAAACCTCAACTAAGAGAACCACACAACGCAGAACAACACCCAAAGGTTAGAGAAAAAAGGGGAGAGCGGGAGAGGAAAAGGGAAGCAGCGGTTCGGGGACAGAGACTCGGAGCGCGGCCCGGGGCTGGCAAAAACAAAGGGGGATTGGGGGACTACGGTCAAAGTGTAGCTGGATCCAGGGCGGGCTGGAAGCCGAGACCTAGGGAGCGTGGAAGCCCCACAAGACTGTGGACAATTTAACATCCGAACTCAAGGGACAGCACACAGTGCCCTAATCAGATCACAGAGCCTAAAGTGGAACAGGGACTGTGGAGCAGGGCGGCGGCACTTCCCGGCGGGCGGGGTGAGAGCAGGGCACCAGCCCACAACGGCTCAGCACCCCTGATTTACGGAGGACATTGACTGTGAGGGAGCGCCTTCTGAGGACAGGGCTCTTGGAGTGAGGGCTGGGGCTGGAGTGGGCATAGCTGCACTGGACGTGCTTGGAGTGAATCCGGCGGTCTCAACAGAGCCGGGAGCGTAGAGCGGCTGCCGCCCGAGCTACGGCCTGTGCGCGCAGGGCTTTCGGCGCCCCACCCACTGGGCCTCCGCAGCGCTGCTGCCAGCGTGCAACTGGGCTTTTGGTGCCCCGCTCACCGGGCCGCTGCGGCGCCTCTGCCTGCACGCACAAGTGCGCGGCTGGGCTTTCGGCGCCCTGCCCACCGGGCCGCCTCGGCGCTGCGGCCTGCTCGCCGGCGCGCTACAGGGCTTTTGGCACCCTGCTCGCCAGGCTGCCGCAGCGCCGCTCCCTGCACACGGGACCGGCTTTCAGTGCCCTGTCCACCGGGCCGGGGCAGCGCTGCTGCCTGCTCACGAGCGCGCAGCTGGGCTTTTGGCGTCGCGCCCACTGGGCCTCTGGGGCTTTGCGGACTGTGCGCGCAACTGGGCTGCCGGCCAGGTCTCCACGGTGTCATTGCCTGTGCGCGGGACTGCACAGCTGACCGGGGTCACTGCCAAGCCCCAGCCCATCCAAGTGCTGCCCTGCGGGCGG
>PVKE010033724.1:0-17772 GCA_004027555.1 Craseonycteris thonglongyai
TGTTTTATTTTTTTAAGATTTATTTTACTGTTTTTGACAGAGACAGAGAGAGAAGGGGAAGGGCCCAGAGTAGTCTTCATAGTTGTACATCATCAGTTTTTTGACATAGTTTTATTTCACACAGGTGGGTGGGGCTGCACAAGGCAGGAGCCAGTCCAGGGGCCTCCTGCTTGGGAAGCACACCTCAGTTCAGCTTATGGGTCTGCACAGGCCAGGACTGGGACTCGATCCTCAGACCTCAGGGCTGCACGGTGAGTGAGCACTCAACCTGATGAGCCATCCCAGCATTCCTGTTCTATTGTTTTTTTGAGAGAAGATGAGTGAGAGACAGACAGAGACAAAGAGAAGGGGGTAAGACCTCGAGCAGTCTCCATAGTTGTACGTCAATAGTTGTGACAGAGTTTCATTCCACACAGGCAGATGTGGGGCCACACTGGGGGCCTCCCCAACATCCTAGTGGTTACCAGCACACTGCAGTTCAGCATGTGGGCTTGAACGGGCCAGGGCTGGGATTTGATCCTCAGAGCTTGTGGCTGCAAGGTGAATAGTCAACCTGTTGAGCTATTCCAGCATCCTTCTAACTTGTTTGTCTGTTTGTTCGTTTAGCATGGCATATAGTTAGAAAATAGGAAATCAGTGAGGAACCACCGCCTCCTAATTCCTTTGGCTCCATCAGCAAAGGCTTTTTCTATTAATTCCTTTGCTTGAGAGCGTCAGTCATATCAGTGGTTTCAGGCAAAAGAACTGGGAGAGAAGAGGAATAAAGGAGCCGTGAGGCTGTAGGTGAGGGCCTCTTATTGCTGCCATTCTTCAGAAACCCATCCTGTGGACCAGCCTAGCCCACAGCCCTGACCATAGCTTCCAAATTTTCCCCACGATAGGTTGCCTAGCCAGGGGTGGCGAACCTTTTGGCGATTGAGTGCCAAAGTTTATGAAATAAGAGTATACTCGCTCGACTCGCGTGCCAACCCATCGAGTGAGATAGAGGTATTGATTATTTTTATGTCTATAAGAGCCATAGGATGTTTTTATAACAAAAAACAATAATTCCACGTGCCGAAATAATTGCTCCACGTGCCGAAATAATTGCTCCATGTGCCACTTTGGGCACGCGTGCCGTAGGTTCACCACCCCTAGCCTAGGCCATATGATTGATGGCTGCAAAAATATTAATGGCATCAGCTCAAATGAAAAAAAAGATTAAAAGATGAGGTCAGTGTCTCTCGGTGTCGAGCTCACCCAAGGAAACCCATTAAGCCAGCTGACGTGTTCTTAAAAGTTGTATGCAAATCGTGCGAATGGGTGGAATGTGTACAGAATCCCTAGCACTCCACCAGCTAAGTTTACCTTCAATAAATTGGCCTCTTTACTCTATGATCACCACAGAGCCCTGGTTATCTTTCTTTCTTATTTATTTATTTAGTTAGTTAGTTAGTTAGTTAGTTAGTTAGTTAGTTAGTTAGTTAGTTAGTTAGAACTGAACTGGGGGCCTCACCGCATTCGGGAAGCACACCCCAGTTCAGCATGTGGGTCTGCCTGGGCCGGGGCCGGGATTCGATCCTCGGTCCTCGGGGCTTCAAAGCGAGTGCTTAACCCACTGAACCATCCCAGCTTTCCCTGGTTATCTTTCTTACATGGCTGGAGATGAAAGAAAACCAGTAACTGAGGCCGATTAATTCAACCTGCCATCCCCCCACCCGACACACACACATTTTCACAGAAAAGAGCAATTCTTTATTCCTTTTTCTTCGTTATTGCATCCAAAATATATAGTGATTATGATTGCAACTGCTTTACTTTTATGCTGCCTAAAGTCCATTCTTCAGAATTATCTTTAGTGAGGGTCTATTTGTTGTCTGAAAATGTCATTATTTTACGTAAGTGACGGCAACTGTTGAATGTGGCTTTCATTCAGGACTCTCTTTTGTAAACTGAGACATACAGGCAGCACACTTAGCCTGGTGTTTCCCTGCCTTCTCCCTCACTCCCATCACATCAATGTTTTTTAAATCTATTAATTTAGAAAAACTCAACCCATGCCACTTATCCTCAGGGCACACTAACGTGCTTTAGAACCAGGCAGTTGAGCATCTTTCAGGAAGTTAATGGAAAAGCCTGGCAGCGTGCCTGACAGAAAGATGTGTGGCTCAGGGCCCACCCTAGGCGCCGATGAACCCTCCGCCTTGTGGGGCGTGCTTTCTTAATAGTTAACTTTAAAACGTCTGGGAACTCCACCTCATATAAGGTGGGGAAAAGCATTTTCCTGTTCCTGATATTTCTGGGGATTCTTGTAGGAATGTGTTTCCTCTTATTCCAACGTCCTAATTATGCTGAATTCTCACCTTCTTCTATTCTATGACTGCCTCTCATTGCCATCTGATCTTGAATGCAGTTATCATCCCTTGGACCTCTGGTTCCCCAAGGATACCACGTTTGGCAGACTGGTGGTGAAGGTGTAGAGAAGCTAGATTGTCACACTTCACAGAAGATGACTTAAAAGGCAATATTAGCTGTCCTTGTTCTTAAAACAATCCTCTTTGGGGCCCACCTCTGAGATCTTCCCCCTGACCATTTCTAGTCTCCAGGCCCCTGCCTTCTGCTGTGTTTCCTCACCCCAACCCCACTACTTCTCCATAAACTGTCCTGGGAATCTCAAAATCCCATGTTTTTATTATATAAATCAAATTAGTTTCTGTTTATTCCCTCACTAATGCTCAAAAGACATAAGGCCCATCACAATCTTGCAAAAAAAACCCAAAGTCAACCATACCCGCCAGCCTCCATTCATTACATGCAGAAGCCCGAAACTTACAGCTCATTCTTTTGAATAATCAGGCTAAATTCTTGGGTCAAGGTATCTTTACCCTGATCTGAAATATATTGCCCCATCTTTCAGAGGAAAAATAGTCCAGATTTTGTAAAAATGTGTTTTCACTATCATGGCTATTTAATAAACTCCTTGACTCAGAAACTAACTTTTAAAATGTGACATTAAGGGTTGGTAGAGGGAAAGCTGGGACAGCTCAGCGGGTTGAGCGCTCGCTTTGAGGCCCTGAGGACCGAGGATCGAATCCCGGCTCCGGCCCGGGCGGACCCACATGCTGAACTGGGGAGTTCCCACAGTTTGGTTCTCTAGCTGTCTCTGTCTCTGTCTCTCTATCTGTCAAAAGTAAAATAAAAATAAATATGCACTGAAGATAAAATAATTACTCTCTATAAATATAAAAAGATATAAAAAAAAAAAAAGAAGGGTTGGTAGAAACCAATCACATTGGAGGAATTTCCTGAGCAAGGGGATATATGCTCAGACTTTCAGGACTCTTCAGTGTAGCATTTTGTTGCTATTGTTCTAAGAACAATACCAACCAGCCCAGCCACACCTCCAGCTGGAGGTTCAATGTAAATCGAATATCAGTAGGTAACTTCACCTTGGCCAAAGGAAAAAACCCCAAACTAACATCTTTGGTTGAGTCCATAAGCCTTTATCTCAGTTAGGTGAGTGTCCATTTCAACATTTGACTGTCCTGGTTCCTTCCAGGCAGAAAGCGAGCCCTAAACAAAACAACGTGCTCCAGTACCTACACACATAACTGAAGCAGAGCGCCAACCCAGAACACCCGGCTTCTCTGCATCGACGCTTGAATTGTCCTGACTAATTACTTTGGAGTAAGAATGAGAAGACTTGCTTCAGAGCTTATTCTTTGTTTAATCACATGTGGTCCATACGGTAATAGTTTCACTTCTGTTTTGTTTTTGTTTTGTTTTTCTCACAATATGAGTTGTGATATTATAACATGGCATCAAAAGTTCCTGGAGGCAATACCTTAGGTTCCACATTGAAAATCTTATTCTTGAAAAAGAATCATTTTAAAAGTTCATGCTTCAAATCTTGGGTGAACTAAAATCCCTTTTTCAATGTGTTTATAATTTTACTGATTCCAATATTTCTGATCTGAACCCCTTTCTTAGTCTTATGTCCAAATAAGGTCTCATCTCTTCAATTTTCAAGTAATCAGTTGATGTTAACAGAGCATCCATTTTCTCTTGTCCTGTACTCTTACCTTCTTGCCACCTTCAGGTAGAAGATTCAAGAACCTCACTAAGTTACTGAGCTCAAAGGCTTTCCTTCTTCCCACTACATTTTATTCTCAACCATGGATGCTCCACACTGGGGTTCTCTGAAGCTTTTGTGTGTGTGATTAGGCATCGTTCCAAACTCTGCCCTTTCTAACTGGTTTTCAGGGCCAAGAGTGAGTTCCAGACTCAAATACACGCTCAGCACCCACCTTCCTTTCACATGAGGTCTCTTCGAGGGCCTTTGGGGTCCTTTCTGCCACAGACCTTAGTTGAGACCATCTCAGTTCATCAGAAAGGTTCATCTCCTCCTAGGAAACTCTTTTACCCATGTGCATAGTTTTCATCCTTCTCCCAAGTTGCTAGATCTACAGATTATGGCATATTAGAAATAATATCTTTGCTTTGCCACAGAAAATCTATTACTATAGCTATCCCTCTGCCCAAGGCTAGTAAGTGCCTACTCACAATTAAGTATGTGAGAAGGACTATCCAAGTGACATTTCCCTGCAAAAGAAGAGGTGCTCCTCAGTGATAGCCCCCAAGAAGTAATAAGCAAGTACTCTGGCTGAACAAGACATGGTCATAGTAGAAGTTCAAAGTTAGGGGAAGCTGGGATGGCTCAGTGGGTTGAGCTCTTGCTTTGCGGCCCGGCCCGTGCAGACCCATATGCTGAACTGGGGTGTTCCCCCAGGTCAGTTCTTGCCAGCACCTATGCAGGAGGCTCCCGGCACAGTTCCTGCCCTGTGCAACCCCGTGCCCACCTGTGGAGTGAAACTATATGGAAAACTAATGCTGTCAACTGTGGAGACTGCTCTGGGCCATCCCCCTTCTCTCTGTCTGTCTCTCTCTGTCAAAACACAATAATAAAAAAAAAGTTAAATTCCCACTTAGCATGCTGTGTTTTAAAAAAACCTATTTGTAAATGAATTTCCCCCATTAAAGTCTTTACTGTTGTTGTTCCTATAAAACCAACTAAAGCCCACATCAGAGCTTTGGGAGAGAAATTCTTAATAAATTTGGGATTGGAATACAAATGTCAGCAGTGTGAGATATAATGCAGGTTTGGCACTCAGTAAAAGTTTGTAAATTTTATAAATTTCTTCCCCTATCTATTTCTTTAGTAACAGAGCTCTGTTTTTCATTGGCCCAACACCCTTTACTCTTTCTTCTGGACAGGACCTTTATTCTTTTGGAAAATTTGTGTTTCTCCACTCCAACTACCTCTCACCCCAACCAGTGGAAGGGGCCCAGGCCAAAGTTGGGCCAGTCATAGTATTCCACCTGCCCTCTACCTCTGTGACAGGTCAAGCTTTGGTGAAAGACAGGTCTGAGCCAATCAAGATGTTTCACCAAGATTTCTCTAAATGGAGGTGGGGAAGATAACTCCTTTTTTGCTCTTTTGACAAAGTTGAAATATTGTCAGCAAAGAACTGCCAGCATATTTTGTTCTAGCCCTTCAGAGAAAACTGGCAGTCCATGGAAAAAAAATGGAGTCCATATCCCAAAAAGGCTGCAGCAAGAGGAAGAGAGTCTTGACGGCATAGTCTCCGATTTCCTTCATCTATGGTCTATCCTTGCTATCTTCGGCCTATGCTAGCTTCAGCTGGGTTTCTGTCACTAGTGACCAAGAGTCTTGACTAACATAGAAGTTGCTTCTCATCACTGAGGTCCCCAGATTTAATCCCAAAGCTAGCACGGTCTACTGCCCTGTGATTCTGCCTGCCACACCAAGCGTCATTCCGGAAGCTAGCGTGGTCTACTGCCCTGTGATTCTGACTGCCACACCAAGCGTCATTCCGGTACTTCCTGACTCCAGGTGCAGCTTCTTCCATCTGGGTTTCGGAAACATGCATTTGACTCTCCTCGATGAATTTCCTCTCTTTTCAGTGTCTCCATGGCTCCGCGGTCTGTAAGAAGAACAAAATATTTCCTCTCCTTCCCTGGAGACATATGACACATTTAGTTCCATGAATGAATGTGGTCAATGAGAGGAAAAGAAACGCCTCTTTCAGGTCAAAAGAAAAGAGGGGAATGTCACCTTCATGGGACAGGAAGAGTGTTTCTCTGCAGTGTGGGACTTGTCCTACAAGGGAGGCTTGGCTGGTTAGTTTTGAGAGCTTATAGAGCCCCAATTGCTCCCCACTAATCAAACCTTACACTCACCTACTCTTGGAGTGTGCTCCCTGCCTCACAGTGCCTGGTACCTGGGTCCCTGTAGGAAATGTGTGTGGAATGAACGAGTGTACCATTCTTGAAGAAGAAAGGCACCGTTACCCCTGCATACTCAGTTGTTCTCTTTTGTTCCAGGATCACTGTTTACACTCCAGTCCTTACGGTCTGTACAGCAGTTACTGTTTATGTGTATTTATCTCCCACAAGACAATGAACAGCCCCAGGGCAAAGGGCTGCACCTACTCATCTCCCCATGGGGTACCTATGGGACCTTGCGGCAAATAGTCAGTGTTTAGTAAGTAATTAACTGGATGGTAAATGAGTGAACAGAGTCCAAATCATGAACTTTTTAACAATGTGTTTTTATTATTTTCAAAACCATAACTGCTGCCAGTGTTTCCAAGTTTATGCCCTGCTGAGACCGACTTCTGTGGCCCTGTGAGACTCATTTATAAGTTCAATCCACTTACACGCAACAAAAAGGCTGCGGACCAAAAGCTTTGATAACACTCCCCTGAAAACCTCGTCGCCGTTTTCGTTTGCTTAAACAAGTGCTTTGCCCATAAGGCTACTCTGGATCAGGACAGATTTGAAAACAGGACTAACGCCCACGTAAGGCCCCTGGTGGCTGCTATAGGTCCCTGTAGCAGGCTACCTGTAAAGGGAAGCTGTGCAAACAACACTGGTGCTTGAGGGGTGGGGGTGGGGGCGCTGACTGGAGCTGTGGCTCTACAGAGCAAGGAAGACCATCTGCCTGCTGGTTTTGAGATGAGTGAGTGGCAGAGCCAGGGAAAGGCCCCCTCGTCCTCAATAGAAGATTCTGTTTCTTGTGCCCAGAATCACTGTTACTCACCCCTATGCCTGGAATGATCAGTTCCTTGGAAACCATTTAAATCAGCATTATTTGGAAAAGAATTCAGGAGTGCCTGCCCTATTTTACTGCTGGTGGCCTTGGTTCACAGCAAGAGCTCGCTACTGGCTCTAAAATACTGGGTTTTATCTCGGTGTCACACCTGTCGGGTTCTTCCTCGGATCAGAGCCGCGCCCCGTCCAGCAAACAGGCTAATGGCGCCCTCTTGTGTTCATACGGCAACGTGCGCCCTTTCAACGCTGGCGGGTCAGGGCAGAGCATGCTGCCTAATGCGGCCAGGAGAGCCGCGTACTCAGATATACCTGGATTGTCCTCTTTCTGTCTGGGGTGGGGAGAGTCCAGCCCTGCTGCCCTGGACCCCGGCAGCTCAGCATCCTCCTGGGATTTGCTGTCTGTGAGAAGTTAGGTCAAACCAGCCTCCTTTTATGTTCAAAAATCCAGAACTTCACTCTCCACCTGTTGGGGAGAAAAATGCCCCAGTATCCCATGCTCGTTGTGTCCTTCATACCCCAACTGAAACAAGGCTGAAGGGAACTGTGTACTGTGTGCTACTCTATCGGATGTCAAATGGTTACACACCAACACTGGGTGTGGGGTGGGAGGTGCTAGCAGGGAGGAATGCCCAGGGCGGTGCCCCACTGCCTTGCTGGCCTCCATGGGCCTATATCAGGGAGCGTCTGCTGCACAGTCTGACGGGGCCTACCCCGACGTGATTCTACTCGACGAAGGGTCTCGAAACACTTCTGCCTTCATCTCGTACGGCCCAGGAACAGATGCACCCATGAGCTTGGCCCAGAGGGAATGGGTGCTACCTGGAGAGCTGCTCACCTGAGAGTGGGCCCGGGCATCGGAAGACAGGCATCCCAGGGCCACCATAGGAAGTCCTCATCAGAGAATGAATCTTCTCCCCTCTAAGTTTTTTTCTGGAAATTGTGACTCCAGGGCTCTGATGGTCCCAGGAATGAGGAAAAGAGCCACAACGTAGAACTCAACACTGACCCTGTCACCAAACTTGGAGAATGGAGCCCAGAGCAGGTTTTCATTTAGAAAAGTAAGGAAATGAAAGGTTCTTTTCCCCTTGTGACAGGGAGCAATTCGCACGTGTTATGGGTATTTATTGACTTCCAATTCATTCCAAAGGTTTTGAGGTATATAAGAAAATAATTCCCCAAATAAAAATAAACTCTAATGAACAGTTTCTTGGAGGCGGGGGGGGCTGTCTACCTGAACCCTTTTCCCGTGTTTAAGGAGTTCCCTACCATTGGAGTGTGGGTGGGAGGCAGGGCCACCTCTCATACAGATGCCTAGAAGGGGTGACTCACTTTGCACTGCTCCCCGAGCTGTGAGGGTCTGTTCACATGACTGCTCCTGTCCAAGTGGGTGCTGCCACTCAGGACTCTGGTCTTGCAGTGACAGGCCCCTGTCCTTAGGCTGGGACAGCAGTGTCCTCTCTGGGTTTCCCCTGTGATATGATTAAACCATGGTTTTGACTGTCTAGCTGCCATTGGTACCTACCCTTTCTTAAGCCCATACTTTTATCTTCCCAGAGGTTAATCATAGTGAAGATGAGTATAGAGTATGAAATAAATACTAATGAAAAAGAAAAATGCAAGTATGTAGGCTATTCACGCTTATATAATGCTATATATGAGTTAAATATTTGGTCCTGAGCTTCCTAGCAGCTGAAGTGAAAAATACATACTAGCTCCCCAAAGAAAGTGAGCGGTTTTCTAAGAGTTGAACTTTGAAGGGAATTTCTCACACTGGGGTTTCTCAGAGTAGCTTCTCAGACTGTAATGCACCATCTCCCTAACATTATTCAATGAGGAAATAATTCTTAACCTGGTTTCTCAGCATATCCTTCAGTGAAAGCCTCAGTGATCACACAAAATTTAACTCAGCTTTAGCTACTCTTTGAAAGGGACAAGATTACAGATTTTCTGGTGGTGTAGCATCTGAAATATTCAGAAAAATGAGGGAATGGCATGCTTCTACAGGTATTTTCCACCAAAGTTGTGTTTTTATGAGTTAAATAGGAAATAGTTTGAAGTTATTGCCTATGATAAAAGTCTACAAAATGCTAAGTTGGTAGAAATAAAACAAGAGAATGGTAAAATAATGATGATGATGATAATAATAATAATATTCAGCTACTGAATATATAGGTGCTTTAATACATTATTAATTCATCAAAGTGCCAAGCATGGTGCATAGGGCACAACCTGTACTTGTGGAACTTACGCACTAGTCAAGGGAGACAGACACTAACCAAGTAAATAAACAAATGAACAAAATCATAGCAAATAGTGATGTGTTATGTAAATCACAAAGTAGTGTTAATGTGATGAAAGTTTCAGGGCTTGGCCAGTTTTTGAAGAGCTGGTCAGAAAAGCCCTCTTTGAAGAGAAGATATTTGCTCTGAGACCTAAATGATGAAAAGAAAGTATAATAGCCACACAAATCTGGTGGAAGAGCCCTCTGGGCAGAGGGAACAGCATGTGCAAAGGCCCTGAAACGGGCAGAAGCTTTGCATGTTCGTGAAACAGAAAGAAAGTTATCACGGCGCCCTTCTCAACACTCCTGAAATGTTGTTGTTGTTGTTCTCATTTCACAGATGAGAAAAACCTAGGGAAGTTAAATAAGTAGCCCCAGATTCTATAGCTCAAGAGACAGAACTGGGATCCCAGTCAGACTTCTCTGATTTCCCCTAAGGAAACCAGCCCTCTTGTGGCTGCCATGCTGTTTTGCATAGAAGAAAACTAAGGGCACTTAATAAGATCTTATGAAGTGAAATAAGTCAGACTGAAAGGATCAAGAAACATATGACCTCACTCAGAGGTGGAATATAAAACTGAAAGGAACATAGAAACAAAAAACCATGGACACAGTCGATAGTTAGGTGGTTACCTGGGGGTAACAGGAAAGGTTCAGGGGGGCAGGTGGAAAGTTGGGAGGGGGCATCAAATATACGGTGATGGAAGGAGAGCTGATTCTGGGTGGTGAGCACATAATGCGATGTGTAGACAATGTAATATAGAATTGTACACCTGGAACTATGTAATTGTTAACAACCAGTGTGACCCCCAAAAATTTAACAATAAAAAATTTTTTTTTGAAAATAACAAACAAAACAAAAACCAAGGGCACAAAGCCTTTGAGGGCAAGATCTCTATTCTCCCAGCTTGCCATTTGCTGGTTTCTTCTTCACTCTTTTGAGAAATGTTCACTTCCTCTTCCCTCTTGAGGTTCTAATCCTATGTCTGGCTCTTCTCTCTTCAAACTCAAAGGCAGCTCCAGGAAACTGAGAAGTGATCCTACGTTTCTCTTACAAAGCAATTGAGGGGAAGCTGGGATGGCTCAACGGGTTAAGTGCTTGCTTTGCAGCCCTGGGGACTGAGGATTTAATCCCGGCCCTAGCCCATATGGACCCATACATTGAATTGGGGTGTATTTCTCATGTGGGAGGCCCCCAGTTCAGTTCTCACCCTCTGATTCAGCCCCTAGATGAAGGGGGCATACCTCCCACATGGAAAGCCCCAACCCAGTTTCCGCCCTGCGCTGCCTCCACCCACCTGTGTGGAATGAAACCATGTTGAAAAACTGATGATGTACAACTATGGAGACTGATCTGGGCCTTCCCCCTTCTTTCTGTCTCTCTCTGTCTCTGTCAAAAACAATAAGATAAATCTTTAAGAAAGAAAAAGCAATTGAGATGAATTAGGGGGTGGTGGGGGGTGACTGTGTATGAGAGCAATGGAAATCTGACCTGACAGAAGTGTTGTGGTGACATCACTTTTAGAAAAAGAATCTTTAGGGTGAGAGGAGGTCATTTAGTCCAGGAATCTCCAACCCTCGGGCCATGGACCAGTACTGGCCTGTGGCCTGTTAGGAACTGGGCCGCACAACAGCAGGTGAGTGGCGGGTGAGTGAACGAGGCTTCATCTGTATTTACAGCCGCTCCCCATTGCTCACATCACTGCCTGAGCTCTGCCTCCTGTCAGATCAGTGGCGGCATCAGATTCTCACAGGAGCACAAGCCCTACTGTGAATTACACATGCCAGGGATCTAGGTTGCACGCTCCTTACGAGAATCGAATGGCTGATGATCTGAGGTGGAACTGAGGCGGTGATGCTGGTGCTGGGGAGCGGCTGCAAATACAGATTCACATGAGCAGAGAGGTTTGACTGTACAGAGACCACTGTTTCTGGACTTCACACTTGGGTTTCTGCCCCACAACCCCAGTTCTTGGTTTTGCTTCCGCAGCTTTGACTCCCCACTTCTCAAGGACATGATTCTGAGCCTCTTTTCTCCAGCTTGACGTATCACAGCTTTGAGGCATCAGCTCAACTCGGTGAGATCTGCTCATGCCTGCGTACAAGGAGGCTCATACATTGATGTGTAATAGCCCTGAATTCTGAAGTGGACTTGACCAGCCCTCTTAAACAGAAGGCCATTAGCTGGATGTGCGATATGGTGCCACCCGAGGGCTCCGAACAACCTCAAGTTTCTGTCAAGATCACAGTCCTTTCCTTATACAGTATTCATCTGCTGTGTAGTGGATACGGTTAAATATAGGGGCATCTGAATTGATTGTAGGGACCCCATGTACATGAGAGCTGTCCAATAGTAATACTAATAGTAGTAGTAATAATAATGTAGCCATTGTCAATATAACGAGAACGGTTACGTGGCCGGCTACTTTCCAGACAGCCCTTGTAGCTGCACACGTACGTGTGTGCATGAGCACATACCCCCGTTTTGGGATTCTCCTGGCGATCTACAGGATAATATGCTGTTTAACATGTGCACCAGCACATGGTGGACGTAGTTTCTGCTTCTGTTAGTCCTTGACAGCTGGGTGCAGGCAGAGGTGCCCTCAGAGAATACAGGGCTGGTGGCTTCCAAGTGGAGAAGTTGGCAGCTTGATCCCTCTGCAGATGCCAGCACAGGGCACCAAGCTCACGCCCTCTCAGTCCTCCACGGCAGGCAATCTTGCAACCGGGGAATAAACTTCTCTGTGGGCTTCCTCGAACGAGGGCTGTGGAGTTTGACCTTAGCTTGATTCCTGACACTGAAGATTTGCAAGCCACAAGAGGTACCTCTTAAACCTGTAGATCTCAACCTTGGATGTACATTTTTAGAATTACCAGGGGGATATATTTTAAAATTCCATCACGCAGGCCGCACTCCAAACCATTAAAATCAGACCCTTTGAAGTAAAATTCAGTTATCAGTATTATTGAAATTACCCAGATGGTTCTAATATGTAACCAAAGATGAGAACCCCTGCTCTAAATAACGCTGTGGTTCAAATGATCACCGTCATTACTAACATCATCATCATCACCAACATCATCTCCACACTTATTTATGTAACTTCTTGCCCCATCTTCTCCCAAAGCTACATATTTTGACATAATAGAAAAATCATTTGGCTGGGAATAAGGCAACTAGGGATTTTTTAGATTCCATCAGCAACTAGCTGTGTGATCTTAACTAATCCCATTAATATTAATACGGTTACAGATGATGAAGATGAGGACGATGGCTTACATTTATTGTATCCTAACTGTGCCGGAAACTTAACTGTGCTTTCTTTGTTTTACTTGATCCTCACAACCACTCAGTAAAGTAAGCATGTGTTTACAAAAGAAGAAATAGGTTCAGGCAGGTAAAGTCAGTTGTCCAAGGTCATAAAATAAGTAACAGAATCAAGGTGACAAGTCTAGCTGTCAGACCTAGAAGCTCAGCGTCTTAACCCCTTGCTCACACACCTCCCTCGATGTTGTCGGCTGTGTTTCTTAGGCCGCGCTTTCCACGCCCAGGACTGTTCTTATAACTGCTCATTTGCACTTAATCTCTTCGCCTTTTTCACTCAGCCCTCCACTCCCCTCCCACCTGGCAACCATCAATTTGTTCTCTGTAACTATGAGTTTGTTTCTGTTTTATTTGTTCATTTTTTGTTTTTATATTCCACATATATGTAAAATTATATGGCATTTGTCTCTCTGTCTGACCTATGTCACTTAGCATAATACCCTCTAGGTCCATTCATGTTGTCACAAACCCTAGAATGGTGTCAGAGAGGTACTAGACTAATCAGGGGAGGTTACTTCATAAGGTATATAAATATCTAACCACTATGCTATTACACCTAAAAGTAGTATAACATTGAATGTAAACTGTAATTGAAAAAAAAAAAAAATATATATATATAATTGTTTGAAAGAAGGTGAAAGAGAGAGAGAGAGAAGAGGGGAGGTCCCAGAGCAGTAGCCATAGTTGAACATTATTAGTTGTGACATAGTTTTATTTCACACAGGTGGATGTGGGGCCATGCGAGGTGGAAGCTGAACTGGGGACCTCCACATGGGAGGCAAGAACCTTCACCGCTGAGCCATCCTGGTTGTACCACAGCTCAGCATATGGGGTTTGCACAGGCCGGGGTCAGAAATCCAACCCCGGAACTTGCTATATAAAGGCAATCACTCAACTGCTGAGCTATCCCGGCATCACCTAAAATACCTTTAAAGAAAAAAATTTTTTTTGTTCTAGATAGATAGTTAATACATCCATATGGCTGACAAATAAAAACAGTGTTAAAAGGTTTTTTAAAAATACCACTTTTCTCAATAACTTGCCCTGATTACCCAAGTGGTAAAGTAGAAAATTCAAGATTCCCTTCCATGTCTATCCAACCTCAAATTTCACCCTTTAAGTAATATGGAGTAATTTCTAAATCAGATTGGTCTCTCTCCTCCTGACCTATTCACTTTCCTAAAAGAAATCTGGATGACAAGAAAAAGGGGGGTGGGGGGTCACTGCATTGATCTACAATTCAAAGGACAAGCGAGTTCTCCATTTAAATGTTTAGGGATTCCATTTGTAAGAAGGAAAACACAGTTCATAAGCAAGATTTAAGGCCAGAAACTGCAGGTTTGCAGGCTGGTAACTTTTTCTCGCACTACATCCCATATGGCAATAGCAAACAGAGTCTCTGATTTCTTTCATTTCTTTAGAGATCATAAAAAAGTAAACATGTGTAAAAATCACCACGTGTTTTCTTTTCTGCCATTTCACATGATAGACAAGAAGAAGCCCGTCCCACAACAGAAATTACACTGTGCTCTGGATCACCCCCGAAACATGTAAGTAGCAATGTCTACAGTGAGAGGTAGTTTAATTTCAAAAGGTTCTGGTGTCCTGGGCCCGAATCTCATGGGAGGACACCTTCAGATGGTTCCTGGTAAGCTCCGAGGACATCTCAGGCAATGTCTGGACCTGATTAGAGTAACACACTCCAGGAGAAATGTTCTGCAGGACTTCCTTGGAGGAGCCTGTCATCACACTCAGATGAGACCGTCGAGTACGCAGTAACTCATGCCTGACAACAGGGCCTGGTAGGCAGAGACTGGCGCGAGGCCCACGGTCACCCAGGGCTATGTGACCAAGAGCTGGGGTCTCTCCCTCTGCACCCAGATGAAGAAAGCCCCTTCCAATGCTGTACGCCCAGGAATGTCATTACAGATGTGTTCTGAGCAGGCCAGAGGGAAAGGGGGAGTTCGTTAGGAAGGGTCCCTCTGCAGGTTTATCTTCTCGCATATCAGTGATTTGTAATGGAAAGAGTGAGTGACAAAACAAGAGAGTGAAGGGGAGAGGGAGGGAGGGGGGAAGAGAGAGAAAGAGACAGAGACACACAGAGAACTGCAGTCTTGTTTTTAGGTGCTTCACTGCCACTATCATATAAAGTTTGCCGAAAGTAAGAAAATAAAAAACATTCAATCTGTGCTTTTATTTAAACCAGAAATCAAACTTAGGCTCAATTATTTATTCATGTACTCATTTACACATTCAATAAATACTGAGTCCCTATTTGACATAATTATACTTGCTGAGGGACTTTTAATGGCATTTAAATAAATTGTAATGTATCAAACTACACATGCAAATCAAATACTTATATAAATATATCATAATAGCAATGTAATAAAAATTTTTTTTAATCATTTAAGACTTGTTTTTTCAGCAAAATAAAACAATTGAGAAGATAAAATCTTAAAACTTATTTTTGGTGAACTTAACTTTTTTTTAACTCAACATGAGAAAATAGCTTACTTTAACTTGATGCTACATATTCATTTGATATTGTGGACATTTGTTTTCTCTTCAGCACTTAACAATTATTAATAGAATAAGTTTTGTAGACTATAACAGCAATATACTTTTATTAACTGCTTATTAATTAACTATTTTTATTTAATTCTCAAAGACAAATGCTCTGAGGAGAAAATACAAACAACATTCGCAAGGCAGTTAACATTAGCCCAAGGGCATGTGCAGGCCACCTCCTGAGAGAGGACTCCAGCATTATGCAGCTGACAGATCCCCAGTCCCACCCCTCTACTGACTGTAGTTTGTAGCACTAATCTTGCATATGTTGTGGGTATTTTCCATGAGCACAATGTTAGAGTGCAGAGTGATATCCAGGAAAACCCAATGAGACAAATTAAATAGTAAGGAATACAGTTTTGCCAAAAAGGATTGAGCTTTAGAGAGCCACAAACCAAGAATTTTGGGGTCCCTAGGAACCATTTTTCAGCCCCGGAGGTGTGATATGGCCCTGCTACAAATGCATGTCCTAAACACTGAGCTCCTCATCTTTGTAGTCAGTCCTTAGCACAGAGAATGGCAGAGTTGATAGTCTTTAAATATTTGATGAGTGAGAGAATGAGAGAGCGAGGTGATGACTGAGTTAGTGAAACAATAAACGTTAATCCGAGAGACCATTGTACACTGGAGGACTCAGCCAAAGAATTATGAAGGAAGAGAAAAGAGGAGAAGGAGAAGGCCAAGAAGCAGGGAAAGCAAGGGCCTGGAGTGGGTGGCAGATAAGTGAGAAAAGAGTCCTGGGCTCAAGGGGAAAAAGTTCTGTGCTGGGAGCATAATGGGCCGGTAGGAAAAGCAAGACATCTTATATGGGAAGCTCTTTGCTTCATGTCCAGCTCTAACATCAACTGGATTATAACTGATAGCAATTTATGCAACCTCTCTCTGCTTTCTAACCTGTAAATGGAGGTGAGAATGTCTATTTCATATAGAAATGATCAGAAGTCAATAAGATAGGTCAAAATGCTCTGCAAAATAAAAATAACTATAGAGACATAATTATGGAGCCTAAAGTGTGGAGAGACAGGGAGGGGCCAGACAGCGACATGACTGGAATGCCCTGGAGAGGTGTGGAAGTACGGGCAGCACTACTGTCGTAGGATATTAGAAAGAGAAGGAGATCGGTATTTATTGAGTGGCTACGATGTGCAAAGCATGTATCTCTCACACCTCACTTAAACTCCGCAGCCAATCTATAAAGCGGATTCTAGTGTTCTTGTGTTGCAGCTGAGAACACTGAGGCTCAGGGAGGTTAGAGTAGATAGAATTTACTGATGGATTAAATAAGGAATACTGGGGAAAGGGAGGAATTCAGGATTCCTTGTTTTATCTCCGGGTGAACAGAGATAATGCTCATTGAAATTGAGAACACTTGGCAGGGGGGTGGGCAGCAGGATGGAAGTGTTTGTGGAGGGCTTGTTAAGTTGGGCTTGCAGACCTTCAAACAGAGAAGGAGAGTAGAAAGTGGGAGTTTTTAACAGGCAGCTCAAAAGAGACATTAGAGCTGGCACTATAATTTGGGCACTCGGCAGTATAAATGTTGTAATTTTACTTTTAAAACCACGCCATCAGAACCACTGAGGGAGCTGGAGACCGAGAGGAGGAGTGAGGTTAGGGTAAGTGCCACCTGTAGAGGTCGGGAAGAAGGAAGCAAGTGGAAGTATGTGTCGTCCTAGTAACCAAGTGAGTCACATGCTTCGAGAAGGCAGGATAACCAGTGGGACAAGTGCCGGAAGAGGAAGAAGAGGATGAAGCCTGAGACGACCTCTGCACCAGCGTGGAGACAACTGGCAACGTTGGCAAGAGAGATTTCAGAAGAGTGAGGGCAGCAGACCCTAATTATATAGGGAGGGTTGAGAAAAGAGTGGGAGGTGAGGAAGTATTAACAGAAGCAGCGAGTGTAAACATTCCTCTGAAAAATGTTGCTGTGGAGAAGAGAGATACGGCGCAGTGTCCAGAGGGCAGGTTAAGTAAAGGAAGTTTTTGTTTTCATTTTTGTTTTTAACATGGAACGTTCTATGGAATGTTGGTGTGCAGAAAGGAGGTAATGATGAAGAGGAAAAAGGAGAAAACTGCAGCAGCAAAGGTCTTCCAGAGGTGAGAAGTGGTAGGACTTAGTAGTACTGTATAAAAGTGGAGGGGTTCACTTCAGATTGGCAGCAAAAACCATCAGAGGCATCGTTTACAACTGAAGGAAGGCAGGGCATGGGGTAGATATATAGACAAGTTGTTCTAATGGTGGAGAGATGAAGTCGTTCTCTTCTGACTGCTTCTATTTTCTCTTCTCAGTGACATGAGATTAGAGGTCATCAGGGAGAGTAAGAAAGGGCATGGTGGGACAGTTGTTAAAGGAGAGAAGAGAATGTGTGGAATAGTTGTGCTGGGGAAAGGAAGAGAGGATTGAGAGAAAGAAGGTTAGATCACCAAGTGGTGCAGAGGGCCAACGGGAGAGTTATATTCATAGATGGAAAGGAGGAAAAGTCAG
>PVKE010033725.1:0-17770 GCA_004027555.1 Craseonycteris thonglongyai
GCAAATGGGAATTTCCCACCTATAACAGTGAAATACTAGTGGCCTGTTTGGGACAGAAGAAAAGTTGAAAAGTTGAGATTGGACATTTTTTAAAAGGCCTTTTTTTGAATTTTAATAACTATTTTTAAAAAGATTTATGTTACTGTTTGAGAGAAGATGAGAGAGAGAGAGAAGGAGGAGGGCCCAGAGCAGTCTCCATTGTTGTACATCATTAGTTGTGATTAGTTTCATTCCACACAAGTAGATGTGGGGCTGTGCAGGACAGGAACTGAACTGGGGGCCTCCTGCATGGGAGGCAAGAACCTTCACTGCCTTCCCGGTGGTTACAGTTGTGCTGCAGTTCACCTTATGGGTTTGCATGGGTTTGAGCTGGACTTTGATCCCCAGACCTCAACGATTGTAATGCAAGTGCTCAACCTGCTGAACTATCCTGGCATCCCATTAAGTTTATTTTTAGATAGTTTAAGGCTCTTAAGTTCCAACAATGATTCAACTTCAGCTGGCTTTCCCCAGTGAAAATACCTTACACTGTAAAAACCAGGAAATGAATGTTGGTGCAGTACTGTTCTATCACCACAAAGGATCACCCTGTGTTACCCCTTACTCACCACCCCCTTTTTCCACCCTGTCCCCAGTAACCACACATCTGTTCTCCGTCACTCTAATTCTGTTCCTTCAAGAATTTTCTGTAAATGAAATCATATAATATGCAACTCTTGGTGCTTGTACGCAGTGTTGAGAAGTAGAGTGACAGAAAGGGAAGTGGGGGTAATGGCAGAAAATGGGACTAGAAGGGAGCTATGGGGTTTAGATTCTTGAGTGTTTGTGACTTCAGTCTTGAGACCTTATGTTGTCCCTGATTGTTTTAAGCAGTGAAGGGAGAACTGGGAGGTTTGAGGAACCTAAACTCTTCCACCAGGGTGTAGAAAGTTCTTGAGGTGGGTCATTGGAGCAGCTCAGCTGCTATGGGTGAGGGAGGGCCAGGGGGTGGAGTCAGGCAGGGGTGTGACAGGGGGCCACTTGGAGAGGCTTTTTAGAATAAGGAAGGGCACAGTTTGTATGTAAGTGTAAAGAGGTTTCTAGCTTTGGAAATCGGACACAGTAGCACTATTAACAGTGGAACCCTTGGGGAAAACCTGGGTAGGGAGCTGGGAAGATAAAGATAGCAGTCAGTAGCCATGCAGTGAACTGTTGGTAATAGGGCTATGCCATGACCTGGCATGGGTTCCACTTGCATGCCAGGTCAGTTGACTTGGTCCCCTGGTGGCATGAGTGGGATTATGAGGCTGAGTTCAGCTCCAGGAGGCGAGTCCTGAAATTGATTAGGGATGTTTGCCAAGTTCAGAGGAGGTCAAGGGGCGCACCTGCCACAACTCACCTTCCTCATCCAGACCCAGGTGAACTCCAGTGTTCTCTTGTCTGTTGCTGCAGGGATAGTGATGTAATGAGGAGTAGGTATTAGAATACATCAGACTTTATTCCTTTTACTTTTCATGGAAAAACAAAGTGAAAAGCTTGGCTTCGACCCAGAGTGGTGTAGTATGGTGTGACTGCAAGTGGTGCGTCTGAAGCTAAGTAACTTTGAAAGTTGGTTAGTAATGCCAACTGCATTTTTTCATTGCCAGAAATGATCAAAAGAAAACAGTAATAGCTATTTAGGTTTAAAAATATAAAATACTTTAGTCATCATAGAACTATTTTAACGAATTCTCTCAAGGGATTATGAAAAACAGTGAATTATCATAGAAGCCCAATCTCCAGAAGGGCACAGCTTTGAAATTTCCCTAAGTCTTGGAGTGGGGAGCAAGACATTACACTGGATTTTCTCTTCAAAGGAATCCTGAAGATGTAGGTGGCTATCCCTCACTGTGCTATGTGGCAGAGTGATAGCTACTTGTATTATACACACATTTGTCCATTTCCCTTAACCATGGTTTCTAGGAGAAGGGTAGGTCACCCCAAAACTTCCATATCACAATCAGTGAGAAACTTCTCTGAAACTGTTGACTTTAGATTCACTTGGGGTGTTTTCCCTGGCTTTTGGCCCAGGATCCCATGCCCAGTGGTTTTCCTGGGCTCGTCTGGGAAGGAGCTGAGCATTTCAAAGGCCAGACTTGTGTCTGGACCTGTTGATCTGGCGGGAATGCATTTTCTATGTACTTTGGTCAGGTTTTAAGGTTTTCAACCTTCATATGATTAAATATAGCATGTCCAGGTTTTCCTAAATCTTGTAATTAAAAATAAATAAGACAAAAAAGTGTAAGTCTGTAGGAAAACCTAGAATTTAGCTGTTAAAGTTTAAAGAAACAGATGGCCTGGTGTTCTCATGAGTGTTGAAAAAGACAAAACAAAGCCACAGAAGTAGGGAAATGAAGTGGCATTACCCTAATGTTTAGTTCACTTGACCATGAGGCTCCCCAGAATGAGAACTTGGGCTTTTTCTTGACATAGATGGTAAAGGTCTTGAGAGAACAGGAGACTTGTGATGAGAGAGGAAGCATCACTATTGGAATGCCTTCTATTGCAGACATTGCACTAGGTATGTCAGATACTGTGCTTGGTAAGTGCTAGTTCTCCACTCCTAGTTGCATTTATTAATTTAGAGAGATATGTAATTTCTATTATTGTTTCTCTATCCACTCAACCTTTTTCTCAGAGGAGGAAACAAAGTTTTATGAATGTCGAGTAGCTTATGGGGTCAGACATTAATAGCATATAATTCATACCTTCATCATGAGAAGCCATTCTGCCTTTTTTTTGCCTTAGAAGGATGATCTCCTAGCTCAGTTGGGTGAATGGGAAGTTGTGCTTGGCATTGAATTGATGTTTTTCAGTGAGAGGTTTGGGACCTGGGATGTTTATGTGCAGGTAGTACCCACCTCCCACTCCCCCAGCCTCATTGCTCTAGGAAAGGGGAATGTTGGGGGGAGGGTCCTGACCTTCCCTGCTTCAGAGAAAGCTGAGCCAGGTGTGTCCTGAATCCTTCCTGGAGCCAGCGGTGATATTGCAGCCAGGCCCTGCTGCCTTGCAGGAATGTGGGATGGGTGGGGTGCGGGGCTGGAGGCCTTTATAATCTGGAATGATGACCAGTGCTAAATTCAACATAAGCCATTCTGAAAAGAAAATTCTCAAGATGGTTGACAGAATGGCACCTTTTCTACCAAGGATATGTACTTTCCTCAGAGAACAGATTCTACCTGCAGAATCTTGAAGTTCCTTTTTGAAATAGGCCATCATTGGCATTGATTTTCTTAATGGCCATGGGATTCCGCTGCATGGTAATGAGCTTATGCAAGAATTGCCAAATGGCAAGGAACCCTGCTTGTTTAGTGCCCTGCTGTCAACATTTTAGCAGATGTCTCCATTCTTGCCAGGGACAGTTTTTAGCCCAGTTTACAGTTGCTAAACAGTGATGAAGGTGTGTGTGGGGGGGTGGGGGGGTGGGGGTGAGACACACCACACTTGAGCAGGTGCAGAAGTGTTGAAAACCAGGCAATTTTTAAAAAGGAAACACTCATGTCTAGAATATAAAATGCAGGGTGTTCCCCAAAAATGTAAACACACTTTGAATGACTATAAAGTCATTGTTTATTAACATACAGTTTTTCCCCCGCAAAATTTAAAAGAATCTACAGAAATGAATACTATGCCTGTTTTCTAACTGATGACTGTTCTAGTCCAGGCACTGCTGTCAACGGGAAGCAATGGAATTGCAAACATCAAGAATTATTTCTTTCAGTGTTTGTGCTCACTCTTCTTTATTTTTAATTGTTTGAGAGAAGGTGAGGGTGAGGTGGCGGTGGACGAGGGGAGTGAGAGAAAAAGGGGGAGGCCCCAGAGCAGTCTCCGTAGTTGTACGTCCTTGGTTGTGACATGGTTTCATTCCACACAGGTGGATGTGGGGCCACGTGGGTGGGAACCGAACTGGGGGCCTTTCTAATGGGAGGTGAGAACCTTCCCCACTGTGCCATCTCAGCAGTTACCAGTTGTACCACAGGTCAGTGTGTGGATTTGCACAGGTTGGGGCTGGGAATCGAACCCTGGACTTGATCGCAAGGCAAGTGCTCAATCACTGTGCTCTCCCGGCACCCCCATTGTGCTCATTCTTGTTCAGTGGCAGCCTTTAGTTTCTTGACCGAGGCCGGTTTTGTATCGCAAACTTTATTATGAATCCCCATAAAAAAAAAGTCCAGTGGCATGAGGTATGTTGAACGCGGAGGGTATTTTGTGTTCACCAGACCTCACCCATTATTTCAAATCAGATAAACTTGAAACGGGGAGAAAATTATGTGAGGTATCACCTGTTAAATCGTGTATACATTTTTGGGGGAGCCCTTGTATCTATGTGCACGACCCCAGTCTTCCCTGAAATGGACTTTCTTGCAGTGACCAGTGAAGTCTGTTGAGCGTATTATGTATTGATATGTAACAAATCACCCCAGAACTTTTGAGGCCTACTGCAATGGTAATGATTTAGTATTTCTCACGATTCCTCAGTGACTGGGGGGTTTCTGCATGTGTCTGCCTGGGCTCACTCATGTGCCTGTGGTCGGCTGGAGAGTTCCTGGCCCGGGCTCAGCAGGGATGCTGGGCGACTCTTTCCATGTCTGTCTACAGTTGGCCTGGGTGTATGGCTGTTGCTTTGGTTCTCATAGTGTGGCCCCTGGGCGAGCAGCGTTTGCATCACCTGGGCACTGTCTGATTCTTGGACCCCATGCCAGATTTATAGAATCAGGAACTCCAGTGTGGAGCCAGGCAGTCTGTTCTGTCAAGCCGTCCAGGGCATTGTGATTCTCCTCAGACTTGAGAATCACTGTTCCTGAGTGTTAAAGCTCTCAGCCCCTCTTTCTTACCCTTACTACCATCCCTGCCTCCCAGGCTCTCTGTCTCTCTGAATTGGGATATTCTTCGTAGTATTTACCTGGATTCTGTTTGTGTTATGGTGCGGCTGGGGTTTTCTTACTGCCCAGGGGACATTTATTGGCCATCAGCCATTGTGCCCAGCACGTACCTTGGTATAGAGGCGAGTAATAAATATCCTTGAATGCTCTCAGCATGTAGTCTAGCAAGGGAGTTAGTGTGCTGTGGGGGGTCAGCCAGTTCAGCAGGGGAAATGATGAGTTGAGGTCATGCATGTTGAGCTTTGGTGTCCTGGTTAGAAAGAGATACCTAGCAAGTAATCGTTTCTAGGAGTGAAAACTCAAAAGGGCAGGGCTGGAGCCAGCAGTTTGAAAGTCTCCATATACACAATAATTCAAAACTGATTTTCCTCTAAGGTGGTTATTCATCAGAATCAATTGGGTCTTTTAAAAATGTGGATTATGTACCTACTGACTCCTATGTCAGTGAGAGTATTTGGGATCCTAAGTGTACCAGGTGATTCTGATCAGCCAGACCCAAACCATGAAACTGTATGACAACCCTGGGGAGGAGTAGAGAAAGGCTAGGAGGCCAAGTCTGGCACCTTGGGTGGGGATTGCCTGTGATTATGGCTGATATAGGTAGTCTACGTGAAGACTCTTCTGGAACCAGGGGGATTAGAAGGTGAGTGGAGAGCAGGGCTGCAGGTGTCAGGGGACTGGAGAGTTACTAGTGGAGGGCATTCAAGAGGAGGAGCAGGTGTCAGGTGCACAGCACTGCACCATTGGTGGCCAGAGCTGGAGCCAGCCTGCTGAGGTGACCAGTGTCGGGGCAGGGCACAGGGCAGGTCTAGAGATGACTTTCAGGGAACTTCAAAGGAAGCAGAGAAAAGGAGGGGGCGTAACTGTGAAGCAAGGTTGGTTGATTGGTGGTGTTTTGTTTTTTTTAAATTATTTTATTTTTTACTGTTAAATATAATGGGGTGGCATTGGTTGGCAACAATCAGATAGTTTCCAGATGTACAAGTTCCCATCACATCATTCTTGCATTGCACCAGGTGCCCACCACCCAGAATCAGCTTCCCTTCCATCACCATACATCTGGTGCCACTCCCACCTCCCCTACTACTCTCCCTCCCCCCACTTCCCCCTTCTCCAGGTAACCAACAAACCATTGAATGTGTCCATAATGCTGGTGCCCTCTCCCACCTCCCCTCCCTCACTCCCCCACTCTCCCCCCCACCCCCGTTGGTTGGTTTTTAATGAGAGAATCCTGAGCATGCTGCCATGGGCAGAGAGGCAGTAGAGAGGGATAACTGCAGTAGGGTTATTGATGAAGCCACATCCTGAAGGAGAGGAGGATGGTTTCAAAAGCCCAGGTTTTAGGATTGGTCTTGAAGAAAAGGGGGGCAACCCTCACTTATACTAGAGGGAAGCAGGTAAGAGAAAGCGGATGAGAACAGGAGTGTCTGTAGCTGCTGGAAATGGACGTGGTTTCTCTCTTGTGTCTCCTTTTCCTGGTAACCCCAGAGTGCATTTCTCACTTATTTTTTACTGATAGGGTTGGTGGGTTTTGTAAGCGTTTACATTATTCTGTGTGCAGTCTCAAAATGGGGCCTCTGTGGTGTCAGTGAGGGAGGCCGCCTGTGACTGTTGTTTATACAGTGTTCAAACTGCAGAACCCTAAGACGACCTCCACATTGGAAGTGGCTGGCTGGGTTTTAGCCGTTCTCTTGTAAAGCATTGCTTGGGATTCCATGTGTTTCAACTTGGACATAAGTTAGTGGTTAGTACCTGGCTAGCCCACAAGACTCATTTAACTCATGATGCTGCTGAAATTGCCATGATCCTATGTGGTGACCTCCTTATATTTACCCGTCTGTGGCTTCTTCCTCTTTCTGTGCCTGTTAATTCTTCTTTTTCAGTTCTTCCCCTTTCCATCTTTTACTCCTTTTTCCATGTTTTAGTTTCTTTGAAGGCATAGTAGACTTTGATGGTTGTCCTGGCATCTCTTGCTCATGTGTAATTTCTGAGGGAAGGTGTGTCGGTCTGTAGGGTTGGTAGCTCCCAGAGTCCTGTCTTACTGTGAAGTTGCGGGCTGGTGCGATTGCATTTTGGGCTGGGCAGTTTCTCGTGTGTGCAGCAGCCCTAGCTCTCCTTGCTGAATGTCAGTATTGCCTCTCAGTTGGTGATAAACACCCTTTCATAACATTTCCCGATGCCCCCTGGGGATGGCAGGTTGCTGCCCGTGGAGAGCTCAGCTGTTCCTGCATCTCTCTTGTCAGGGAGCTTTTAGGATGGGGGTTGGGGTCCCTACAGCTGGACTCCTTGGAATTGTGCACTGTGTGTGTATACTCAACTGACCAGGTTGTGGGTAGGAACCTTTAGAAGCTATTTCAAGGGCATGATGTTTACGTGACAAATGAAAACATACTGCTTTTTGATTCCTGGGATATGGTTTAAACTATTTAGATAGATAGTATCTCTAAGTGAAGATACATAGCAACTGTATTTGTTGGTCTTTAAAACAAGGCCTGTTATGAAGCAATTAAATTAGGGTATAAATGTCTTTTCCTGTTACAGGATATATCTAGTTAATCTATGTTTTAACATAATACCAACCTGAATTTAGAAAAATTAGGGGAAAGGTTGGCGAGAAAAGTGGAATTTTTTTGCTTAGATGAGTGATTTTTCAATAATTCCATGTATTACAACATACTGAAATAAGTATTTTGATTTTTATTTATTTTAATTTTACATGTGCTGAAGCCTTTTTCCAGTTTTTACCCTCTGCGTAATTGTTCATTTGCACACTTGCTGTTACATAGTCATCACCTGCAGGTAACATAGAAATCTAAGCCTTGACTGTGAAGAACTGTAGTCACAAGTAGCCTGATGCTAAATGAGGAAGACAGGTCAGTTGTTGAAAGACTGGCTTGTCTGTTATAAATACAAGGAAAAGGCTGTCTATTGCTACGAGTTATTGAAGTTTCCCTTTTATCTCCTACAGAACCTGAAAGCAGATCCGGAAGAGCTTTTCACAAAACTGGAGAAGATTGGAAAGGGTTCTTTTGGTGAGGTGTTCAAAGGCATTGACAATCGGACTCAGAAAGTGGTAGCAATAAAAATCATTGATCTGGAAGAAGCTGAAGATGAGATAGAGGACATTCAGCAAGAAATCACAGTGCTGAGTCAGTGTGACAGTCCATACGTAACCAAATATTATGGATCCTACCTGAAGGTAAGGCTTAAAAATAAAAGCAATTTTCCATGATGCAGCACTTGTCTGAGATGCGAGCAGTGTATGTGAAGGACTTCAATAAATAGCACAGCAGGTTTTCAGAGGAAGGAGAAGTGCTTTGACCTTTGCAATCAAAAGAACTGGGCTTTGATAGTTTTATCATCTGAAATGTCACCTATAGAAATAATATTTTTTGTAAAAGTGTTTGATGTTGAAATTGCCTTTCCAACAAGAAAGAGTATTTTTGAGTTGGAATTTGTCATCAAAAACACATTTATTGTTATAGTGATAACGGTTAATCATCTAACTTTAGCATGGTTTATGATAAAAAGCTGTGCCAACCTAAGAATATGAGTCTTCTGATATTTTGGTTATCAGATGTGGTTTAATGTAACACTGTTTCTAAAAACGGCTGCTGAGAATGGATAATGTTGATTAGTGAGCAATCTATGTTTGACTTAAGAATTCTAGGTAAGTAAATAATTACTTAAATAAAATAGTAGTTATGTTACAACACTATACATTGTCCTTGATCTTTACCCAATTCTTTAAGTGGGGAAAAAATAGCATTAAAACTGGTTTTTCATTCCTGCATGGAACCATTTTAGTTGTTGTAGGCTAAAAATGTTATACCACTGAGAAAGTTTAAGACTGTCCCTTGTGTTTAAAATTACTTGACATATGTCTGTTTTACTGAACTTAGAAATATAGTGTCTTTCAAAATGAGGTTTTGGAAATCTTAAGAATTGGTGATAAAAATTCTGAAATAATTTTTCTGGAAACGAAAACTTCACCAGCAGAAATAATTATTTCCTGAGGGAGGAAGTCCATGTAATATAAGACTAGGCCTCCTCCTATCCTGGGTTTATCCTCTGAGTTCTCCATGTTGCTGCTTGCAACCTACTCCATGGTCAAAGGGACAGTGCAAGCATATCATTTTGTGGAAATGTGATAAGGTATAAGTGCAAGGATGAAAATTTTGAGAACCAGTGATTCACTAAAATGAATCTTTAAAGAAAATCAAAATTGAGTGGCAATATTCATTCATTCATTCATTCATTCAGTCATTCAGTAGCTGAAAGGATAGATCAAATACAGCATTTTTAAATAGAAAGAATAAATTTGGAGTCAGATGTCCTAGACTTGAATCTTGCTTAGCTTGGTGTGTGTGGCTTTGAGCAAGTCTTTTCTTTTTTAAATAAATTCCCTGCTTCCTCATTTGTAAAATAGAAAATTATGAAATAGAACTCATTTTTACAAAGATTAAATGGGATTGTGTGGAAGTACCTGACATGTAGTAGGTACTTAATGAGTGTTAATTTCCTTTTTTAATTGATTGAATTTATTCATACCTCATCTCTGACATTACTTTGCAATGAAGGATGAATCCAGCTGAGGTCATAGCAAGGAGGAGGAAGTATGCCAATAATAACAGTGAACGTTGCTGTGGGGGTGCATCCAGTTTGAGTCTTGACAGGGTAAAAAGGGAAGCACTGTACGATTTATTCTCATGATGCAAGAGGAAAACACATGTGACTTCCATACAGGAAAGCAAAGGTCTTTTTTTTTCTTTTTCTGTTTTTTTTAAAGATTTTATTTTATTGTTTTGACAGAGAAAGAGACAGAGAGAAAGGGGGTGGGGGTGGGGGGCCCAGAGCAGTCTCCATAGTTATAACTCATCAGTTTTCAACATGGTTTTTGTTCCACACAGGTGGGCCACGCAGGGTGGGAACCAGGCCTGAGGCCTCCCGAATGGGAGACATGCCCCCATGAGCTGGGGCCCGGGATTCAACCCTTAGACCCTGGGCTTGCAAAGCAAATGCTTAACCTGCTGAGCCATCCCAGCCTCCCAGCAAAGGTCTTCTTGATGTTAAATTACTATTGAGAAAAAAACAAATGTCTGGAGAAAATAAACTTGAACTTCATCTATTGTATCACTTAATGTCCTTTGTGAAATGGCTTCAGTAGTTTTTAGCAAATTCAGAGTTGGGTTTCATGTGGTATGCTAATTGTGTGATTATGAATTATGGTACCTTTGGCAAAGGAAGTGTGGAAGAGCCTCAAATTTTTTTGTGATTTATGCCAGCTAAAATTTAACTATGGAAATTAAGAATCAGTGGTTCAAAGTATCTTCTTTAGCCTTAGCTCCTCAGCAGAATTCTTACTGCATACTGGAATAGATTGCTTTATTGTGCTAGACATGGTGTCACCTTGACTATACAAGGGCTATCTGGGAACTATCCAGTCACATAATATGAAAAACAGAGGCATTTATGGCTGGATTTTTTTTTTACGGACAACCCTTGTACGTATTTGGAGATGCCATCCGTTATGTTCTGTTCTTCCCTGAGTCACTAATTCTAGAATATACATTCTAGTTCAACCTAATTTTTATCTAGAGTTGCCCAGTGAATTTATTTAGTTAGCATAGTATTAGCTGTTAGAATAATCCCTAAATTTATAATGGTTCAAATATGATAGAAGTTTATTTCTTGCTTACTGGTCGCCCTGATTCATGAGCATTTTTTCTCTATAGACAGTGACTGAGGAACCCAAGTTCCTTCTGTGTTCTTGCTCTTCCTTTTGTCTTCCACACATGGCTGTGCTTATCTACCTGAAGTCATCGTGGGGCCAAAAAACCATGGAGGCTTCTGTAGGAAGTTGTCATGTGGCCAGGCCTAGACATGGAGCACATTATTTATGTCCACATTGCCCTGGTCAGGACTCAGTCATGCGACCAGAGACTGGGAAATGTCATCTAACATGGGTGTAGTGCTCAGCTAGCCACTCCTTTCCAAAGCCACTGATTATATAAAGGAAGTGGAATGCCTCATGGAATGATTTTTCTCCACTGACTGTCTTCAGGTCGGATGGAAAGTTTTGATAATTTTGTCTACGATGCCTTGTGTATTTTACTAGGCCCTTTGTCTTTAGAAAATATAACTGCCTCAAGAATGCCAGGAATAATACCATAATTGTGAAAACTTGCCCTTAATTTCTTAAACCATGTAAAAGATGATCCTCTTTAATTTCATTAAAAATATAATGAATTGTCCTTGTTAAACAGTATGAGCTATTGCAAGTTGGGCAGGACAAGAACTCAGACCTGTGATTCTGTATTCCAGTTCTTGTGCAACAGTTTCACCAATTCCTTGGCCCAGAGAAGATCCTCAGTAATGAGCCAGAGGCTGCCCTTCCAGCTGGTGGGCTTATGAAGTTTACATTAGTATAGTCTTGTCAAGTAAGATAGAAATTAAATGGATCTTTGACACAAAGCTGAAAATAATTGTGGTTTATGTGGTTTTTGTTGCCTTTTTAAAAACTCCCTATACTGCTTAGTCAGAGGTAATATTCCTAGTTCTTTATGTGGTGAGAGAGAGGGCCTTAGGATTTCACCTTGTACTAAGGGATTTTTACATAGCAAGATTGGGTAAAGAGGAAATTAGCAGAAAATGTTTTCTTCTTTACTGGGTTTTAGCATTAGAAAGTCTTGGTTTCAGTCATCTAGTTTAGGAAAAAGATGAAAAATAATAGGTAAGTGGTCTAAATGTATGGAATGTTACTGAAGACTAGGGGCATGGAGTTGATTTTGATTGCGTATCTGTTATCAAATTAAAATTGCTTTGTATGTAGCATGTTTTTCCTCCCAAAGATTAAAAACAAAAAACAATGATGAAAATTCAGGGAGGACAGAATAATAAAACAATGAAAATATATTTATTTTGATGAATCTGAGGTCTGGAAAGGTCTTGAAGATTATCGTATACTATAGAAGGACTTCATTTATTGTCATTTAAGTGTTTGCTTTTTGGAAAATTAAACCAACTAGGATATTTAATTAGTTAGAAGCCTCCATATTCCAACCATTATATGCTGGAGTTTTCTACCACAAAAAAATAGCACCAACAAAGATAAGGAAACTGTATGTACATGTGTAGAGAGGTGATTTGGGCAGTGTGCAAGAGGAGAGAGAACATTTTTGTTAAAGACTTTTTTATTTTTATTTTTGACAGAGAGACAGAGCAAAGGGGGAGGGCCCAGAGTAGTCTCCATAGTTGTGTGTCATTATTTTACTCCACAGTCTGGGAGTTCCACACAGGGCAGGAAATGGCGGGGGGGCTCCTGCATGGGAAGCTCACCCTGCTGAGAACCGAACTGGGTGCCATACCCCAGTTTAGCATATGAGTTCACATGGACTGGGATTCGATCCTCAGACCCCGTGGTTGCAAAGCGAGCACCTAACCTGCTGAGCTGCCCCAGCATCTCCTTGATTTTTTTTTTTAGACAGTGAAGACATAAGGCCATAACACAGAACAGTATGGTGTTATACTTTCTAAGCCTGTTTTCTTTTCTGCAGCATTTTTAAGTGCTACTCATTCTCTTCAGCAATACAGATTCCTTAAGTTTGTTCTGTGGATATTGCCAGACTATTAAAGTCTCCACTTTGAGATTCATTTAGAGTTAAAGTGAGGATTTTAGTCGGTCCTAGTTTAAAGTGTGTAACTATCTGGGTGTTCGTCAGGCTGCTGACTTCCTCAAGGACACAGTGCAGATAATAAATTTACGGGATTACCAATAAGATTGAGATCATACAGGTAATGTGTCTGATGTGTACCTAGGTGATCTTTAGCAAATGAAAACATAAAAATTATATTTTAATAAGATAATAGTTGGGATGCCGGGTTAAGTGCTTGCCTTGCAATCCCCGGGGGTCTGAGAATTGAGTCCTGGCCCAGGCCCCTGCAGACCCATGTGCTGAACTGGGGTGTGCCTTCGTGTGGGAGGCCTCCGGCTGGTTCCTGCTCTGTGCGGCCCTCTGGCCACCTGTGTGGAATGAAACTGTCAAAAACTGATGATGTACAACTATGGAGACTGCTCTGGGCCCTCCTCCCCCTTCTCTTTGTCTCTCTCTGTCTGTCAAAATGATAAAATAAATCTTAAAAAAAAGTTACTGTACCAAATGACTCAAAATTCTTGAGTCTTTAAAACAGATTATTAGCATGGTAAACATTAGTATTATCCTTTTCTTTTACAGTAAATTTTGTACTCAAAACATCAAGCCAGTTTAACCCAAAAAAACCCAGGTGTAAAGGCAAAACCACCCAAAACAAAAAAGGTGTGTTTACCAAACCTTTACTTGTCTTAGTTGTTTTTGTTGTAGTATCAATATTAAGGAGACATGTCTATTGAGTGAGTAGTTTTAATAGTGGATTCAGATCTCTGACTTAAGAGTAAATTTTTCTTCAGTTCCTAAAAATTTGTAGGGTAGTTTTATCCATTTGATTTACTAGAAAATTAATATGGGAAAGTCCCTTGGTGAATTTTAGAAAACTAAGTGCTCTGTGTAAGTACACTTTATTTTAGTAAATGTTAATTGTGTTGTACGTATATGTTACAGATGTATGTACTTTGGGGTATTTTTTTTTTGTTATAATTTTTTGACTTCTGGTTTGTCTTTATTTTTCATCCTTCCCCAAAGGGAAAATGTAGTCGTTTCTGATGAAATAGGAAAACCAGTCATTTTACCATCAGGAAAAGAAGGGAAAAAAATACTTATATAAATGGTTGGCATCTTAGTGAATGAGGCTGCCGGTTAGGTTACCATTCACCCATGGTCTTTTTTATGCATCTTATCCCCTCGTGACTATTGTTGCCCCCCTTGAGTTTCAGAGGCATCCAGGTTTGGACAATAGAATACAATCAGCTTATTATGTTTATCTCCAGAAAAAAACAAATCAAAACTACAGTGTCTCTCTCGCCCATATTGTTTTATAATTTCATGATATTTTTTTCTTTCAGAGAAGAAATGTTAGTATAACTATGTTGTAATGAACATATCTGTCAGGACACATCTGAATTTTATCTTCATTCATTCACATTTTTTCCCATCTTGCCCCATGACAAATCCTACTTTTATATTGACCTCTGGTTTTGTAGTTAGTGATATAGATGGATTATTAGTTTTGGGAAACATTTGAGTTCAGATATATGCCTGGTATGTATATCCTCCTGTGCCTCAGGAATTCTTATAAAAGCACACAAGGTTCTTTCTCATTTGTGTTTTTCCTACTCCTGAAGACAGAGTCTGGCATATTCTCATTCAGATGGAGAAAATAAGATACTATTGGTAATAGTACATGTGGAGAGATGCTTTGCAACTCATTTGAACTGGAGTCAACAAGCCAGATTTAAAGGGCCATAAAACAAAGTCGGGATTCTCCCATATGGATAAGTTTTTGTGCAGCTGTAGGCAATTCTGTGATTGTAACAGAGGAGCATGAGACATTGGGGCTGAGCCACCTAAATGGAGTACTTGCACCTCTCTGCCTCTTACTGCCTGCCCTGTATGGACCCTCCTGTGCTGAAGGTACACATGGCCATGTCTGGAGAGATTTTCAGTTGTCATGACTGGGGTGGGGGCAGTGCTCCTGGCATCTGTTGGGTGGAGCCCAGGCATACTGCTGTATACCCTGCATGTATAAAACTGCCCCCAAACGAAGAAGCACCCAGCCCAAAAGTCCCCGGTGCCACTGTTGAGAATATGCTGCTCTGTGGAATGAGTGGTGCGTCTTTTGTCTCAGAATATAGCTGTGAGTAGCACTATTTCTAAGGCTGGCATTTGGAACTCTTGGAATGTAACCTATTTTGGACAGAGTCTCATCTCAGAGTCCATGGTTATTATGCCCATGTGGTTTTTGTGACCAGACAGGTCCGAGCTTTGTGAGCATCGTGAGCAGGCTGTGTCCAAACTTGGGACAGTGATTGTACACTGTCCAGCCTTATGTGCCAAGCTCTGAAACCAGGAAACCTCAGCATTCTGGGGACAGTGGTATCCGAAAGATGCTTCTCTGGGTAACTTTTGTTCTGCTATAAGATAGAGCAAAGGCTGCAGGATTCCTCAGAACGTTATGGACCGAAGAAGCTGCTTCACAAGCAGGTGCTGTTTACCTAAATATTGACTATGCTACTTCTAGTCTAGTGTTCATTATAAACTCCTCTGTAGAAAGCAATTCTGGTCTGGTTTCCTAGGGGTGCAGATCACCAAAATGAGAGGAAGCATTCTCCCACTGAGGGGTGCTTTGATGGGAATTTTGATTCTTCCCTGAACACTTAAGGTTTACTGCAAAGCTAATATATTTAATATCTGGAGTAGTGCTATGTCCTGGAGGCCCCTGTCCTAAACATTATGCATGTTTTCTAGCACACTGATGATGACCAAGGTCAGAAGCAATTACCTGGTTTTAATTTTTGCCATAGTCATTAATGTCAATGAATGAAAAAGCAAGTGAGATGCTGATATCTTGCTTTTTTCTTGTTTTGGTCGTTGTTTTTAAACATGGTATGTCATTCTTTATGCCAAAGCAGAGATCTTGCCCTGTGGTAGCCTCTGAACTTTGGGCTAACTTTCTAGCCCAGGGGTGGTGAACCTTTTGGCGATTGAGTGCCAAAGTTTATGAAATAAGAGTATACTCTCTCGACTTGCGTGCCAACCCGTCGAGTGAGATAGAGGTATCGATTATTTTTATGTCTATAAGAGCATAAACAATTTTTTAAATGGTATTCACAGCTCCGCGTGCCACTTTGGGCACGCGTACCATAGGTTCGCCACCCCCGTCCTGGCCAATACAATGGCCTGTTTTATCCTGTTAAAGCAAATGTTGGTCATTTTCTTCTCCCACTTTTCCATTTATAGACATCAGACAAGGAGAGTTGAGCTTGTTTTCATATTTTCTGTTTGTGACACCATCATTATTGATCTGTGTAATAAATACCCTTGTCTGTTTTGATCTATTTCATCATTTCATCATTCCCATTGCCTTTCTCTTTTGTACTGCAAGTTTTGATATGTCTTAGGATATGTGTGCCCTTAATAGATAAAGTGTCGTTTTGTTTACTGTGTATGAGTTCATTTTCCCCTGCCACATGATGATTTTTAAAAATTTGAACACAGTAAAATTAACATTTGGGTATGGATAGAATCTTATAACCACCACCACATATAGGATACAGAATAATCCCAGCATCCTAAAGAATTCCCAACCTATCCCTCACCTCAACCCCTGGCTACCATTGATCTGTTTTCTGTCCCTGTATTTTTGATTTCCTAGAGTGTCATAGGAATGGAATCACATGTCTTTTGTTCTGTTGTCTTTCAGTTAGCATAATGCATTTGGGATTCATCTATGTGTGTGTATGTATCAATCATTTGTTCCTTTTTATTGTTGAGTGGTGTACCATTGTATTGACCTAGGGGAGGGCAGTTGGGTTGTTTCCAGATTTTGGCAGTTATGAATAATGTTGCCATAAACATTCATGTCCAGGTTTTTTTTTTTTGGTTTTTTTTTTAATGAACACAAACTTTCATTTCTCCAGGATAAATACCTAGAAAAAGGATTGCTGGGTCATATGGTAAGTTTGAATTTTTCTTGGGTATATATATAGCATTAGAATTGTTGGGTCATATCGTAACCCTGTGTTTGACCTTTTGAGGAACTGCTGGACTGTTTTCTGAAGCACTTGCAACATTTTACAGTCCCACTAGCAGTGAGTTGAGGGTTGCAATTTCTCCACATTCTCATTGAACTATTATTATCTTTTTTGATTATAGCTAACCGTAATGGGTGTGAAGTGGTATATCTCATTGTAGTTTTGGTTTGCATTTCTCTCATGGCTAATGAGTTTATGTACTTCCTTGCCAACATTGATATAAAACTTTCCAATTTTTCCCACTCTTAAAAAAGAAAAGAATTCAACATTTAAACAAACAAAAAAACACTTCAACGCCCCCCCCAACACACACCACCACCACTTTCTTCTTGCAGCCACCAATCTGTTTTCTGTATCTATGAAGTTTGTTCTTTAAGATTTTACATATGGCAGAGAGCATATGGTATTTGTCTTTCTCTGTCTGACTTACTTTACTTATTAGCATAATGCCCATATTGTTGCAAATGGCAAGAATTTATTCCTTTTTTTTTTTTTTTTTAGGGCTGAATAATATTTTTGTGTGTGTATTGTAATTTCTTTATTCATTTATCTATCCATGGATACTTAGATTGTTTCTATGTCTTGGCTAATAATGAAAATAATGTTGTTGTGAACATAAGGATGCATACATTATATCTTTTCAAATAAGTGTTTCTGTTTTCTTTGGATAAATACCTGGAAGTGGAATTGGTAGATCATATGGTAGTTCTAGCTTTAATTTTTTTTTAAGATTTATTTTTATTGTTTTTGACAGAGAGAGAGAGAGAGAGATACAGAGACAGAGAGAAGGGGGAGGGCCCAGAACAGTCTCCATAGTTGCACATCATTGGTTTTTCCATATAGTTTCATTCCACAGGTGGGTGTGAGGCTGCACAGGGCAGGATCTGGGCCGGGGTCTCTCCCCGGCAAGAACTGAACTGGGGGAACTCCCCAGTTCAGCATATGGGTCCACACGGGCCAGGGCTGAGATTCGATCCTCGGTCCCTGGAGCTGCAAAGTGAGCACTTAACCCACTGAGCCATCCCGGCTTCCCTGGCTTTAATTTTTGAGGAACCTCCACACAATTATTCATAGTGTTTGTACCTATTTACAGTCCCACCAACAGTGCCCAAGAGTTCCCTTTTGTCTGCATTCTTTTTTTTTTTCTTTTCTTTTTATTTATTTATTTATTTATTTATTTATT
>PVKE010033726.1:0-17771 GCA_004027555.1 Craseonycteris thonglongyai
TTCAGTGCATAGTTATTTCTATTTTACTTTTTGACAGATAGAGAGAGAGACAGAGACAGAGACAGCTAGAGAACCGAACTGTGGGAACTCCCCAGTTCAGCACGTGGGTCCTGCCTGGGCCGGAGCCGGGATTCGATCCTCGGTCCTCATGGCCTCAAAGCGAGCGCTCAACCCGCTGAGCCGTCCCGGCTTTTCCCAAAAATATATATTTTTTAATTCTTCTGTTCTTGTGATACAGATCTGATTCCAGTATAATACAATATAATATTATTTCATTTTTCAAAGTAATCTTATTTTTGAATAATTTTAGATTTACAGAAAAGATATAAATATAATAGAGTTCCCTATACCCCCCTCAAATTTTCCCTATTGTTAATATCTTACATTACCATAGTACATTTGTCAACATTAAGAAGCTAACATTTGTATATTACTGTTAACTCCAGATTTTATTTGAATTTCACCTATTTTTCCATTAATGACCTCTTTTTGCCATTGGACCCAATCCAGTATATCACATTCAATTTAGTTAATTGTCACATCCCCTACGTCTCCTCTGCTTTATGATAGTTCTTTCTTTGCTTGTTTTCCATGATTTTGACAGTCTTGTGGAATACTGGTCAGGTATTTTATAGAATGTCCCTCAATTTGGGTTTGGCCAGTGTTTTTCTCATGATTAGACTAGAGTTATTGGCTTTGGCAAAGAATACCACAGAAGTGAAGTACCCTTCTCATCACATAGCAGAGAGCATCTGATGTCCACATGACATGACTGGTCATGTGATGAACCTTTATCACTTGAATAGTCGTGTTTGTCAGGTTTCTCCACTGTAAAGTTGTTATTTATCCCTTTTTCTATTCTGTTCTTTGGAATCCTGTCACTAAGTTCAGCCCATACTCAAAGGGAGAGGGAGAGATTACTTTTACCTCTTTGGGCAGGAGGGGTGGGGGGCAGAGTGGATGATATCTTCATATATTGTTTGAAATTCTTCTGTACACAAGATTGGACTCCTCTAACCTATTACTTATTTATTCAATAATTTATTAACTCCATTCTATTTTAATATGAATTCTCCATAATCTTAATGCATAGTTACAATCTTGAAAACCTCTATTTCCCCCATTGACATATACACTCCTTGAGGGAAGGCTTTGTTTCTTATTTATCTTTGTACACTCTACACTAACACAGTCCTATAATTTATACTGGACTTCTAATAATTTTTTAAAAAATGATCGAATATGTTTTTGCTTGAATTGGAAAATACTCTTTCCTCAGCTAAATTATATAATAGTAATTTAAATTAAACTAAAAGTAAATTTTTAAATAAAAATACACTCATATATGATTGCTTTGTAATAAGTATCAAGTGAATGATGCTGTAGAAGTAACCATTTGAGGTTGATGTGTCTCTACAAAATATTCCTTAAAGCTACTTAAATATTCCTAAAACCACTTTTGGAAAGAGATTATAGTATTTTATAAGCTTGGAGTATGACCTACTATTTCCTTTCTCTTATGTGTTCAGGTCACTAGCAGACATTAAGCCTTCATTGTCTGCCTTATCTGGAAAATTATCATCAGATGCAGTCACTCAGATAACAACAGAAAGTCCAGAAAAAACCATGTTTTCATCTGAGATTTTTATTAATGCTGAAGATCATGCACATGAAATCCCAGAGGCCAGTACCCAGAAGCTGGGCAAAGTTCCTGTCAGATTTGCTTCATCATCTTCAATCCAACAGATTACTGTTCCTCATGTCACAGAGGGAGGTAAGAGAATGTGATTACATTTTCTGTCATATGCAGTCTGACAATTAAGCTTGCAAACTCATCCTAGAAATATGCTACATACCTCATTGCTGAATATCACTACGGTCACCTTCGATGTACTCCCCTTGTAAAGCTATGCACCAATGCCAGCGCCTAGTCCACCCTTCAAAGCAATTTTGAAACTCTTTTTCTGGAATGGCCATCAGATCCCTCTTTGTATTACCCTTGATGTCCTGAATGTCATCAAAAAGTATTCTTTTCAATGTTTCCTTTATCTTCTGGTAAGAAAAAAGTCACTGGGGGCCAGATCAGGTGAGTAGAGTGGGTATTTTAATACATTTATTTGTTTACTGGCTAAAATCTGTGTCACAGACACAGTGCTATGTGAGCTAGTGCATTGTTATGATGCAAGATCCATGAGTTGTTGGCGAAAAATTCAGGTTGTTTTTATCTTTTTTTCACGCAGCCTTTTCAGCATTTACAGATAGTCAGCTTGGTTGACTGTTTGTCCATTTGGTATAGATACATAATGAATAATCCTCCTCATATCAAAAAAGGTTAGCAACATCGTTATGACTCTTGATTTGGATTGACAACACTTTTTTGGTTGTGGAGAATTGGCGACTTCCCTTGTGCACTTCGACACTTTGCTTCAGGTGTATTGGTACACCCATGTTTCATCACCAGTGGTAACAGCCCAATACATCGTCTTGCCTCTCCAAAAGGTCTTGGCAAACTTCGACTCTCTTTTGCTTTTGTTCACCAGTGAGCTCCTTCACGACCATTTTTGCACACACCTTTCTCATGCCAAGATTTTCAGTGAAGCTTTTCCTGTTTCTCTGTCAGTGTTGACTTGATCTACTGTGCTTCTCACAATCAGTTGATGATTTTGACACACAATTCGACGAACTTTTGCAATGTTTTCATTGGTTCTGCTTATACTGGTGGCCCTAACCTCTTTCATCAGTGATGCTTTCACTCCCCTCAGAAAAATGTTTAATCCATTTGTACTGTGCCATTTTCTTCATGGCATTATTTCCATAAACTTGGACTAACATGTCCATGATTTCACTTCCACTCCTACCAAGTTTAACAAGGAATTTAATTTATATTCATTGCTCTAATTCAAGCTCTAACATTCTTGTGATGGCACACATAAAAGCACGCAACAACGATAATGAACACTACTCAGTAAGACACCACCACACGTTGACACAAATACAGCTGTCAGAGACTGATTTACCAAGGTTATGAACCCTCACCGAGTTTTTTGTGCATGCTCCCAATATAAGTGCTCAGTGGCAAGTTCACAAACTTAATTGTCAGACTTTGTATTACCAACTTTTCTATGTGATTATCTCAGAAACTTACAATTTTGTCTTTCTTGTCAGAAAACCTAATTTTAATTGTAAGCATTGGGATCCACGTGATTATATTTATCTTTTATTTACACAGCTATGAAGAGAATATGATTTATTATCTTTTTACCTTAATTTCTTTTTTTAAGATTTATTTTATTGTTTGAGAGAAGGTGAACCTAACCCTAAACCCTAAGAGTGTGGGGGTGGGGGGAAGGCCCAGAGCAGCCCCCATAGTTGTATATCATTAGCTATAACATGGTTTTATTCCACACAGGTAGATATGGGGCTATGGAGGGTAGGAACAAAACTGGGGGCCTCCTGCATGGGAGGTGAGAACCTTCACCGCCATCTCGGCGGTTACCAGTTGTGTTGCAGTTTAGCATATGGGCTTCCGCAGGCCTGGCCTGGAATTCTATCCCCAGACCTCATGGTTGCAAGGCAAGCACTCAACCTGTTGAGCTATCCCAGCATCCCCTGTTTTTTACCTTAATTTCTAATAGAGTTTATAACATATGTGGAACTCATGCTGCTTGTAGTTGACATATTTTCATCTCATGATACGTGTAGTAAGAATACAAAAAATTTATAAAAACTATAGAGGTTCTATTTAGGTGGGCAGGAGAGTTATTGGCATTTTGCCTTATAAAGTTGTATGCTATAGTAAATAGATGCTAATATGTATAATTATGCAAAACAATACCAATCTATTTCGCACTCATAAAACAGTGACCAAGTACCCAGGCTGACTGTGGCCCTGCTGTCTTTGAACATGGAACCCACAGTTACCTTCAGTTCACCATCACAGTAAACTGGAAGGGACAAAAAGCATGGAACAGCCCATGTGGGAAATTTTTGTGGACTGGTCTGAAGGTGGCCCAAAATACTTTCCACTGCCTAGAAATAGTTTAGCTGTGTTTTTTTAGGATGAAGAAGAAATGGATTTTGGTGCACATCTAGCCAACTCTACCATAACATTTGCATTTAAAGTGCTATGCTGTTGTGACAGTGACATTTCAATAGTGCTTATACTGTATAATCAAAATTAGGGCAAGGATGGCTCAGCAGGTTAAGTGCTCACTTTGCAGCCCCGGGGTCAAAGGATTGAATCCCAGCTCTGGCCTGTGTGGACCCACATGCTGAACTGGGGTGTGCTCCCACTTCAGTTCTTGCTGGGGCCCATGCAGGAGGCCCCTTACCCAGTTCCTGCCCTGCACAGCCCCGTGCCTACCTGTGGAGTGAAACCATATTGAAAACTAATGACATACAACTATGGAGACTGCTCTGGGCCCTCCCCCTTTTCTCTGTCCCTCTGTGTGTGTGTGTCTGTCTGTCAAATAATCAACAAAATAAATCTTTTAAACCAATTTTATGTTAAAAAAAAAGTTCACATGTTGATATAGATGGTATATGAGGGCTGTCCAGAAAAAATTCAGCCATTGTCAATAAATGAGAACCGTTATATGGCTGGATACTTCTGCATAACTTGGTTCAGCATTTAAATTGCACTGAATGTAATTTAAGTACATTTATATGTTAAGATGGTTATGCTTCTCATATATTTTTATTGTGATGTGATGTGGACTTGTACATCCAGACACTATCTAAAATAAAAGTGAATCCCCAAAATGAACAGTTTAATAAATATCACAAAGAATACCTTTATGTGTCACTTACCTATTGCCACAGTGATACCGTATAACAACCTCAAAAATCTTAATGCTTTATAACAACAAACATTTGCTTTTATCACTCACTCACTGTGTGTCAGTTGGAGTTTGATGTCAGGTAGCAGAAATGGTTTGGTTCTGTTCCACTTGCCTTGTTATGAAACTCAGGCTAATGGTATAGTAATTACCCTGAGGTATGTTGTTCTCATGGTGGTCTGTGCCAACAGAAATCTGATCAGGTGTTGAATACTTTTTGAGGCCTCCAGTGTCCGCTATTCATTCATATCCATAACTTTTCCATTTAGTTAGAGGTATTAACTTTGAGAAAAAAATTGGACAGTGATGGGAGGAGAAAATGACTCAGGGGTGTTGCATTGAGTTTAATGTGTGCTAAAGGAGGTATTGCAGGGAGAAAAATAGGGATTATGTAATCAGTGCTATTAGAATAACTTGCTTGCATATTCAATGAGAAGAAGATTGGAAGAATGTGACACTTTCAAACATATGAAAGTTACTGTGTGATGTACATTAAATCTTTAATTTGTTTAAATTTTCATTCACCATAAAAAGGAGGTATTATCATTCCCAATTTGTAGGAGAGGAAACTGAGGCAAAAGAAAGAGTAATTTGTTCAAAGTCACAAAGGTGGTACGGTAAGTTGTAGCTCCAGTGGATTTACATTTAATTGACTGATTGCTTACTAAGTAAGTATTGGGGTACATATTAAGCTATTTTATCACAGAAACTCCAAAATTAAAGGTAAGTGGTCTAGAGTAGGTAGCTCTGTTCCATGTCTGATGGCTCTGGCATCCTTACAATGTTACTTCATCTCTGGTTTAAAGTGGCTATTGCCACTATCTCCATTCCCTAGGAAGTGGAGTGTTTTAATGAGATGCCTGGAAGTTATACACTTTATACTCTCCACTGGTCCCTGGTCCCAAATTTAGTCATATGCCCATACATGGCTGCAAAGCAGATTGAAAAATGTAATGTACAGATGGACAGTATGCAAATATTAGGAAACTACAGAGAGAGAGAAATATTGATTTTTTACCACATCATGAAAGGAAAACAAGAATATAGAAAAAGGTTTCATTCTGAATAATCAAGTTTATTACTTTGGCACAGACCTTTTGAAAGCATTTTAGCAGTTAGTGGGTTTTTTTTAATGTTATAAATGGCATAATTTTTTACTCTGTAAGTCAGAATTTATCTGAAATGGGGTGCAGGGAAGAATGGGTATGCTATAAACAGGAAAATTGTTATTCCCAGAATTCTTTATAATTGTTAATTTATCTCAAACTAAATTTTAAACATTAGGAGAATTGTTAAATACATTTAACACATTTGCTTTAGATGACTCAATATATGCGTCCTTCACGTTCCTTTGAACCCAGATGACACATATATGAGTTTTTAGATTTCCCACAATTCTGTCTTAAAATAAATGGTTCAATTTCTCCTTAGGAATATCATAACAGATACTTCAGGAGGAAGTATGATTGAATACATTCACAACTTCCTGTTTCATTTCGTAATTATCAACACAGGAACTGTGTATATATTACAGTGATGTGATGTGGACTGGTACATCCAGAAACTATCTAATTGTTACCAATCAATGTCACCCCAATAAATTTAACACTAAAAAAAAAACAAATTAGATGTTAATTGGACATAGGAAAAAATAATAAAAAATGCAAAGACATCAGGTAACTCTGGTTATAAGGTTGGTGGAAAAAAATGTGTGTATTACCTTTCACTATGCACCTCTATGGGTTTTGTTTATTTACAACAGTATAAACTGAGCAGTGAAAATCATTCATTCAACCTGGTATCTGCCAGGTGCAAGAATCAAAATCTTTAGTATTTTATTGGCCTCTGCAACTTTGATTTTGAGACATGATCTATTATATATTAGTTTCTGTCTAAGATTTAGGCAAATTTTACTAATAGTAGACTACATAGTGACTGGAATAGTGGATGTTATTTTTTTTGTGCAAAACTTTGGAAAACAATATAATTTATAAGTGATAACATTCTTGGAAAATTTATGTAGGCATATTAAAGAAACCTAGAATTGTAAGTAAACTTTATTTTATCATAAAATGAAATTGAAATATGTATAACTTATGTGTACATTTGATAAAATGATACTTTTGACTAAAATGTCAAATTTTTAACTATACAATCGAAAGTCGAGAACCACTGATAGTGATAATCGCAAGTTGAAAAGCATAAATTATTAAACAGCAAAATAATCTACCACTTTTCTCAATCTTTTTTTGAAAAGTATCAGTTCATTAAAACATTATAACAGGTTTTCTCACACCTAGTGTAACTTAGCCACATGCCACAAAATTGCCCTGGTCCCAGTGTCAGACTCAGCTGCAAATTCACCAAAGCAAATGTGTTATGCTGAAGTGTAACCATTAAAAATGTAAAGAGAGGAAATAGAATGAATGTCTTATTACAAATGTAGAATCAAAATGCTGAATTCCAAATCATACACACTGTATGAATACAACTCTGTAAATAAACAGAGAGAAAAGACATGTAGAAAATACATTAAAATGTTAATAATAGTTATCTTTGAGTGTTAGGACTTTGTCTTTTTTACTTTTATGTTTTTAATATTGGAATTTATATTTTTAAATTGGAAACTTTATTTTGAAGATCTGTCACAAATAAGAGAATTGGATTTATTTTGTATCACTCCTGGGGCTGAATAAGACCATAATACCAATAGTAGGGGTTAGCAGTGACCAGGTTTGGGTTCAATGTAAGATAGTGTTTCTTATTTAGAGCCATGTTCATATGGAATAGATTTTTTAAATTCATCTTCTCAATGAAATCTACCCCTACCACCCCATTTAACCAGCCTGCTACCCCAATTTCTCCTGTACTACTCATCTTCCTCAGCATTTTCTAATTGTTTTCTTCATATCACTTATAATTTATTAAAATACTAGATAGTTTACTTATTTAGTGTGTTGTTTTCTGTATGTCTCCCTCCTCTTAAGGCAGAAATACTTTTCTGTATAGTTCACTGACATACTCCAAGAGTCTTGTACACTGCCTGGTATATTGAAGGCACTCAGTATTTATTCATTGAATTAATAAGTGTTTTCTTATTAATTGTTCTGATCTTTATTTTCTTAGCCCAACCCTCACTGTTGCCATATAAGCCTTCTGGTAGTATGAAGATGTACTATGTTCCACAATTAAGTCAAATTTCTTCATTTCTGGATTCCAAGTCAGATACCACCATTGAGAGCTCACACACAGGTATTGTACGGAATTATTCAAAATTTTATATTTTGAAATTTTTTGTAGATTAGCTCGTTAATTCTGAAATGACATGTGGAAATCTCAGTGCTCTTTAATCTTTCAGTGAAATAAGGAGTTTTTTATGCCTCATTTTCTAGTTCAGATACATTTTGCTTAAATATTTAATAAATATTTGGTGAAGAAAATTGTGTGAACAGTTGTTTGGGTTAGTGGACTCTATGTAGTACAAAAATTTTTTAATTTTCTCTGTTCACAGTGCCCATGTTTCTGTGATCTTTTTTTTTTCGTCATTATATGGAATGCATGTAAATACAAAAAATTTTTTTTTTTTCAAATAGCCAGTAAGTTTTAGGACACAAATACTTATTGTGTCCCAAAACAATAATACTTATTGTTTTGTTCTAACAACTTAAATAAAAATATTAGGTATTTCTTTTTGAAAGAAAATAGTTTGTTCATAAATAACCACAGTTACTAATGTAATATGTGTAGCTGCTAGGGCACTGTACAGTGCAAACCTTGAGATGAAATTGTACACAACCACCTTCATTTTCTGCTTATATTACAGAAACTGTAAAAAAATCCAGGTTTGCAAAGATGCAGTAGCATTAAAAGCAATATAGCACTATCTAATGTTAAAACTTTGAACTACCTTGAGCTAGTAGTTTCTGTATTGGACACCCGATAGCAAATATTGTTGTTTCCTTAGAATTTTAAAATATCTCACACAATCCCCTCTTGAGATCACCCCAGGGGAACTGTAGGTTTGGAAAATAGCACCCTGTGGAGTTCTTAATAAATATTTCCTGTGGGGATTTTAAGATAAGGACAATGAGTTGGTGTAGTGTGGAGTTTTGATTGATGGAATAACATTTGAGTGGTCCATGGGAGATGACTTGGTTCTGTTTAGATATAAATTGTTTTCTTTATGATTTGTCAGTAGACATCTTTATATGTATAGAAATTACACACAAAAGAGAAGTTCTGGTCTTAGGCAGAATTTTTATTGTTAATTTTAAAAGGTCCAAACTATTATAAGTATCTAATAGTAATTGAGAAAAAGCCTCTGGTATAACTTTCTAATTTCCCACTGTGATGTCACAGAAAAAAAAAAGAACCACAAAAATGCTCATATTACCAAATGTTAGGATTGATTATTAAGCCTATAACCAGAAGTTGGAAGAAATTTCTGCTACTTGCAAGGTTCTGATTTTAAACATATTTAATGGCTACCAGAAATAAAACAAACTCACCTAAGTGATTGTAGGTAGGAAAATCTTTGATCCTTCTTTCACTTTCACCCCCTAGTTGAGAAGACAGATTGTGCCAACAGAAATCTGATTAGGTATCCACTACTTGTTGAGACCTCAAGTGTCCTGCTATCCATTCATATTCATAACTCTTTCATCTAGTTGGAGACTTTAACTTTGAGGAAAAAATTGGACAGTGGTGGGAGGAGAAAATGACTGAAGGGTGGTACATGGTGTCCTGAGAAATGTTGTCCCTGTAAATAGTGCTGAATGTATAGATAAGACAAGAAGAGATCTAACAGCTCTATCTACTTGAGATTATAGTTTTTCATGTTCTCTATCCGAGAGTAAGGGAATTGAGAATAGAAAACAGTCCTTCCTTAGACCAACAGATGAAAGTCTAGGAATTGTTCTAATAGCTATTATCTATTCATATGTTGTCATCTACAGATTTGTGAAGGATTCAATTAGAGTTTGGGACCAAGGGCAAGTCATGCATTATTGTTAGCAAATATTTGGGCCAAATAGATTTCTCCTAATTGAGAGTAAGCAATTAAACTCATAAAATCCTTAAAAAAAAAAAAATACAAGCAAGGAAAAGATAACAACCTCCCAAAGAAAAACATAGATGTTATAAATTATTGGGTCCAGTAACATTCATAAGTATTAATAGTAACAAGACTCTTCTATGGGATGCCGGGATGGCTAAGCAGGTTAAGCGCTCATTTTGCCAGCCCCAAGCTCTGAGAATTGAGTCCTGGTACTGGTCCTGGTCCTGGTCCTGGTCCTGGCCCCATCTCGTGCAGACCCGTGTGCTGAACTGTGGTGTGCTTCCCATATGGGAGTGCCCCCAGTTCGGTTCCTACCAGGGCATGCTTCCATGTAGGGGGCCCCCAGTTTGGCCCATGGCTCATGGGGGTGTGCCTTCCATGTGGGAGGCCCCCACCTGGTTTCTGCCCTGCACGACTCCATGCCCACCTGTGTGGAATGAAACTGTCAAAAAACTAATGAGGTACAACTATGGAGACTCCTCTGGGCCCGACCCCTTCTCTCTGTCTCTGTCTCTATTTCTGTTAAAAATAATAAAATAAATGTTGTTTTATTTAAAAAAAAAAAAAAACTCTTCTGTGAAGAAAGGTGTACCATGTCTTTTTTTTTTTGTAAGCCATTTTATTCCTTATATCAGTGTTCAGTAAAGATATTCAAATATTCATGTATTAATCATCACTGTCAATAAGAACAGAAAACTGGCAATGGTGGGGATATGTGGCTTTAACAGCAGAAAAATGGTAGAGTATATAACTCCAATAATTTTCCCCTCAATAAAAGCAACAACAAAACTGGCAAAACTTTTCAGAAAACTTTTCTCAAACTCTGGAAATTAAAGGCTTATAACAATCCAATGAGCATTTATTCAAGAAAAAATGGCTGAATCTTAGTAAGAACAGTAAGCTTTGTAGCATTTTAACTTGTCCTACTCCCATCCTTGCTCTCACTCAGCTCAGTGATAACCTTGAAAAGTATCAGCCTACATTCCCAGACCAAGGGAGCAGAACAGAGCTGGACCTCACTCAAAACTTCATTCCAGGGGAAGCTGGGATGGCTCAGCGGGTTAAGTGCTCGCTTTATAGCCCGGGAGACCAAGGATCAAATCCCGGCTCCTGCCCAGGTGGACCCATATGCTGAACTGGGGTGTGCCCTCAGTTCAGTTTTTACCGGTGCCTATGTGGGAGGCTCCCGGCCCAGTTCCTGCCCTGTGCAGCCCTGTGCCCACCTGTTGAGTGAACCTATATGGAAAACTAATGCTGTCAACTATGGAGACTGCTCTGGGCCCTCCCCCTTCTCTCCGTCTGTCTCTCTCTCTCTGACTCTGTCAAAAAATAAAATCTTTAAAAATAAAATAAAACTTCATTCCAAAGAATTGTCAATATTTTACCTGTCTAGTAGTTCCCTGAAAGATAATACTCAAAAGGCTTGTCTTTATTTGACCTCAGAGTTATCTGGTGGTAAAAAGCTTCCGTGTGTACGAGGATATCCAGAAAGTATCCAGCCATGTAATATGAAAAATAGCATTTATGGTTGGATTTTTTCTGGATAGCCCTCATGTATGTGTGTGTGCATGAGGCAAGGTCAAAGAAATTTATAGGCACGTGTTTTAATGTCACAATGCCTGAGGCAATGGATAACAGTTGAGGAAGACAGTAGGTTAAAAAGCTGAAAAGGAAACTGAGGATGAGATGTTCATAGATGTAGGAAGCTTTGACATATACCTGAGATTCTAGAAGACAACACACATGCACAGGCCTGTGTGCATGCTCAAGAAAGACCTCAGAAGGCTCTACCCTTTACCTCTACAAAAGAAAAAAAGGGAAGGCGAAGGCAGAGTTGGCATTTCCCTGACTCAGTGTTGAAGGCATGCCCTGACATGAGCACATAGCCCCTCAGCAAATAATGGAAGATTTATTAGTTTTAAATATTTAAGGACATTTCTAGGCATTAGTTGACCACTAAGCTACTCATGGTTGAGTGGAAACTTCAATAGACTTTACAGAATTAGTTTAGAAAACTTACTTTAAAAAACAAAGCAACAGCAAACCTCTGGGATGGGCTAGAATCTGATTTCTAGAGTTGCCACATAGTAGTAAAGATGTTCAGTTTTCAACAAAAATTTATAAGATGCAGAAATTAAAATATGTATGGTTGATACAAAAAAAAAAAACAACACAGCAGCTTAGAAGCTGTCCCTGAGGAATCCCAGACATTGGCCTTATGAAACAATTACTTTACTCAAAGAACATATTTCATGAATGAAACTCCATGCCTAAAGAATGAAAGGAAATATGAGAACAGTATCTTACCAAATGGAGAGTACCGGTGTGGGTAATAAAGAAATAGAAATTACAAAAAGAAACCAAATAGAAATCTGGAGTTGAAAAGTACAATAAATAAAATTAAAAATTCACTAGAGAAGTTCATTGTCAGATTTGAGTAGGCAGAAGAATCAGTGAACTTGAAGATTACTGCATTGCAATGACATATTCAGAGCTGAAAGAAAAACTGTCTTCCAAGAATTCCGTAGCCAGCAGAACTACCCTTCAATAGTGAAGGAGAAATGTAGACACTGAAATAAATAAAAACTGATCATTCCTTTTTTCATGTGGGTTTGAGTAACTCATCTACCATTCATTCATTTCACCCTAAAGAATCCCTTTAGTATTTCCTGTAGGTCAGTTTGCTAGCAATGAACTCTCAGTCTTTGTTTCCCCATGCCCTGTTGAATTTTGTCTTCAGCAATTACTTTTTCATATCTCCCACCATTCTTTAATGTATTCTATAATTCAGCCTGACCACAAATGTGTCTGCTGTTCTTACATACTCTGTTTTTGTGCCTCCTTATCTCTAATGCTGTAACCTCTGCCTAAAATGTCTTTATTTCTTCCTCTTTGTATTTCAGAGAGCCTACTTATTTTCCAAGGTAGAATCCAATTTTCTTCCTCCTCTGAAAACCTTCCTGAGCTTGATATTGTCTCCCTGCTGAACTGTTGTTCTACTTTATGTCTTCTCTTATATCATTTGCTTCTCTACCTTGTATTCTTGCAATTTATTGTACATATCTGACAGCTACAGTTTGACTGACATCTTCTGATTCCTCTGCAATACTCCCATATAGTATCTTCTTTTGAAGTGGTTGAAGATGTAATTTTTGTTTTAATTTTCTTTTTCTTTTTAAGATTTATTTTATTGTTTTTGACCGAGACAGAGAAGGGGAAGGGCCCAGAGAAATATCCATAGTTGCACATCATCAGTTTTTGACATGGTTTTGTTCCACACAGGTGGGCAGGGGCTGTGCAGGGTGGGAACTGGGCTGGGGGCCTCCTGCATGGGAAGCATGCCCCATTTCAGCATATGGGTCCGCACGGGCTGGGGCCAGGATTAAATCCCAGTCCCCGGGGCTGCAAAGCGAGCACTCAACCCTCTGAGCCATCCTGGCTTCACCTAAGATGTGGATTTTTTGTCTTTCTTAAACTTCATGTCTGTATTTGTGTTAATTTTAGAACTTTCCCGTTTTTCTATAGGATCCAATGATGCCATTGCTCCAGACTTCCCGGCTCAGGTGCTGGGCACCAGAGATGATGACCTGGCACTCCCTGTTAATATTAAACATAAAGAGGGGATCTATAGTAAGAGGGCGGTGACTAAGGCATCCTTGTCATTAGGGAAAAAATCTGTTCAGAAGGATAATGCAGGTAACTGGATTCACTTTATATATTTTATGGCTTTTTTTTCCTCCTGTTCATCCTAAGTGGGTTCTCTAGTCTGTCTATTCTTTTCTATTTTGTTATCTAAACTTTTCTGTTAGCTATTTTATTAGGTATAGACTGGAAGGTAAAATAATTATAAAATCTTGTAAAATGCTTTACAGATTTTTGAAAACTGTAAACTTTATTTTCACTATGGGAAATAAAATATGTTGCAACTTTTGAAATGAATACTATCCAGTCAGGTATGTTTTAGAGACTAGAATCCATAGAAAATCTTGATTAAATTGCCTGATGAATTTATCTGTCAGATGGTGCAAACTAGTGATAATTTGGTAGACATAGATACCCATTGTGATTCCACTGACAGACACTTGAGGAAGGGAGGAGAATAAAGTGCTAGACTAAAGGAACTCCATCAGAAGTCTGCACAAAGAACTCACCAGCTATAACTCATCTCTAGGCTGCATTTGATAAGGATGATGTGTTTCAAGTAAACACGGTCCCCATCCTTTTTGGCACTGGGAACTGGTTTCATGGGAGATAATTTTTCCATGGACTGGGACGGGGAGGGTATGGTTTCATGTGTATTACATTAATTGTACACTTTATTTCTATTATTATTATACTGTAATATATATTGAAATAATTATACAGCTCACCATAATGCAGAATCAGTGTTAGCATCACTGCCTTAGTTCTATCTCAGATTGTCAGGCATTAGATTCTCATAAGGTGCATACAACTTAGATACCTCATAGGCACAGTTCATAATAGGGTTTGCACTCCCATGAGAATCTAATGCTGCCACTTACCTGACAGGAGGTGGAGCTAACATCAGTGACATCAGTGATGGGGAGCAGCTGTAAATGCAGATGAAGCTTTACTCACTCACCTGCCTGCCACTCATATCCTACTATATGGCCTGATTCCTAACAGGCCCAGGGGTTGGGGACCCCTGACTTAAAGGACCTCCCACATGTTATAGAGGTCTACTGATACTATTATTCTTGGTTTATTTTTAAACTTAAGGACAAGCCCTTCTCCTGACTTAATCCTGTGCAGTCATTTCACCATGGCCTCACCTCAGAACCTCTCACCTTAAATGATTATGAAGGATACAGGGGAAGATGCTTGCCTAAAGAAATTGAATAGTGGCCCATATATTATAGAATAGCTAAGTGAGCTCATAAAATATATGAGAAATAAAAATCTCAGTGGAAGGACTGAAATATAAGAGTGAGGAAATTTCTTAGAAAATAGAACATAAAAAGAAGAGAAAAGAAAGAAAAATTAAGAAAATTCAAGATTGGTCCAAAGGTTCAATGTCAAAAAAACAGGTATTCCCGGGATGTTGGGATAGCTCAGCAGGTTGAGCACTTGCCTTGCAACCACAAGGTCCTGGGATAGAATCCTGACCCCAGCCCATTCAAATCCATATGCTGAACTGTGGAGCACTGGTAACCGCTGGGATGGTGGCAGAGGTTCTCATCTCCCTTGTGGGAGGTCCCCAGTTCAGCTCCTACCCCGTGTGGCCCCACAGCCACCTGTGTGCAATGAAACTATGTCACAATTATGATGTACAACTATGGAGACTTCTGTGGGCCCTCCCTGCTTCTCTCTGTCTTTCTCTCTCACCTCACAAATAATAAAATAAATCTTTTAAAAAATGGTTAAAAAGAAGGTATTCCATAGAGACAATAGAGAATTACGTAATGAGAGCCACATATATTAGTGTGAGTAAATCCCTAAGTCATAATATTGAGTGAAAAAGGCACGTTGCTTAAAAATACTGAGTATTATATATATATATATTATATAAAGTTTAAAAACATTAAAAACAATCCTGTACATTGTTGATTAATTCATGCAATATATATAGTTAAAAATTTTTCAAAAAATTCTTGGGATTGTTTTTGAATTTATACTCTAAATTCAGTATAAAGTTGCTACTAAAAGAAAGAAAAAAGCATCACTGACTATTTACACAGGGATGCATATCTGTAATGTTTTAGTTCTTTAACTCTGTGGTAGACACATTGGTGTTTATTATGTTAGGTTTTTAATAAACTCTATAGCCTTTCTGATTTCTTTGTTGAAAAACATTTATACTTAGAGGTAGAAAATGAATCTTTTGTCAACCCATTATAAAATCATATAACCATATAACTGGTTAGTGACTGTTATCTTTGTTGTATTGGTGATTTTTTAAGGTATTTGCAAACATTTTTTGCACTTGAGTTTTCTCATATAATTAGAAAAGAAAAGAGCTGATTTAGAAAGGCTAATAAGGGGATGCCGAGATGGCTCAGCAGGTTAAGTGCTCACTTTGCAGCCCTGGGGTCCGAGGATTGAATCCCAGCCCATGCTGACCCATATGCTGAATTGGGGTATGGCCCCCAGTTCGGTGCTTACCAGGGCGAGCTTCCCATATGGGAGGTCCCCAATTAGGCCCCCAGCTCATGGGGGAGTGCCTCCCATGCAGAAGGCCCATGGCCTGGTTCATGCCCTGTGCAGCTCCCCACCCACCTGTGTGGAATGAAACTATGTTGAAAACTGATTATGTACAACTATGGAGACTGTTCTGGGCCACCCTCCCCTTCTCTCTCTGTCTCTGTTCCTCTGTCAAAAACAATAAAGTAAATCTTAAAAAAGAAGATTTAGAAAGGCTAATGAGATAGATAAATCTCTAGCAAGTATGATCAAGAAAAATAGAAAGTATTAGGTTTTAAAGGATGTATTTTAAGGACTTTTTAAAAATTATATAAGTACTATATATAAAATGTGTATGATGGAAGTGCTTTTCTAGAAATTCATGAACTATCAAAACTGGCTCCATAAGTAACAAAAACTTTGAGTTGGCCAAAGAACTTGAAAGGGTTGTTCAAATTTGCTTTTTCACTTTGAAAAAGATACCTGATCTAGACATTTTTATTTATTTATTGTGTCAGACCAGCAAAGAACCTATTTTAAAGTGATACTTTATCTAAACCATTATTGTACAAGAAAAATTTGGAAAGTTTTCCAGTTCATGTTATAAGCCCACCAAACGGTCACACCTTTACATGGTGGGGCCTAAGAGGTGCTTTTTTCCTAATATGTATACAGAGGGTTTGGGTTTTGTTTTTGTTTCTTTGGTGGGTAGGGTTGCTTGCCTTTGTGTTTATTATCTTTTCCTTCTCTGTGGCATCAAATGATGTCATTATTTCAGATTCCCAAGTTCAAGTTCTTGTCACTGGAGATGAGAACCTCTCAGACAAAAACCAGAAAAAGGAGATCTACAATAAAAGGGCAGTGACTAAGGCTGCACAGCCTGAAGAAAAAGAATATTTTCAGAAAGATACTACAGGTAGGTGAACTAGATTGTCTGCACATTATTTTCTTTTGGCCTTCTAAATGAGTATGAATAGAACAATATTCTCTGTTCTCTTCTTGCTTTCTTCAAACCTCCTATAATGTGCTCATGTGTGAAATAGGATATTAGCTGTAATTCTTGGTATACACTGAATGCTATAAAATCAGACATTATATAAAACATTTTTAAAGCTCTTTGAGACTTTTCTGGAGAACTTTGTGAATATAATAACAAATTAATTTCATTGCCAGAAATTTACATTATGAACTTTTAAAATCTCAACTGATTAAAAGAATTTAGTGCCATGAGTTGCTGACTTTCTAATACCATTGTTGTACATAAGCCTTTGTGCTTCAGAAATTCAGCTTGTGTACTTCCTTAACTACCTATCCAGTAACTTTTCTTCAACGGGACAATGCTGATGAAAAATGCCTATAATAATGTGTTTAAGTTAGGATTAGTTTTGGCTCTGAGAGATGAAAACAAAAACAAAATAATATTGGCTTAAAGGAGGAAGGAAATCATTTCTTTTTTTTTTTTTTTTTTTTTTTTTTTTTTTTTTTTTTTTTTTTTTTTTTTTTTTATCTTTTCACATTTATAGAGAGAAATTATCTTTTTGTCTTCAGTGCATAGTTATTTCTATTTTACTTTTTGACAGATAGAGAGAGAGAGACAGAGACAGTTAGAGAACCAAACTGTGGGAACTCCCCAGTTCAGCACGTGGGTCCTGCCTGGGCCGGAGCCGGGATTCGATCCTCGGTCCTCATGGCCTCAAAGCGAGCGCTCAACCCGCTGAGCCGTCCCGGCTTTCCCC